>JAQFYE010006158.1:0-11100 GCA_034694305.1 Protaphorura glebata
TTCCAGAAAGGTCAGTCAAGCGGGAGGGTCAATCGAATGGGAATGGTGGACCTTAAAAAATACACGTAAATCTCCCTCCTAGTTTGTTGACTAGATAGTCCTTAATCCATTGTAAGTCACAAAAAAGTGTACCTCAGAAATCCGTCAATTAATTTTGCAAAGCCTTTCACCATCTGGCGTCTGCTTTTTCGTAGTGGCGGAAAGGAGTAGAGAATTCGAATAGATTCTGTTTAGCTCAAATTGAAAACTTGTTTTGATTTTGATTTATTATACATTTATACTTGCTTCTTCAAAAGTTTTGAAATTTTTTAAAATAAGTTCATATTTTGAAAACTCTTGAGAATGGAAGTTGGGTCTCAAGAGTCCGAAGACGAGACGTCTAATCAGAATACACCGTTGGACGATGCAATTATTGAAAGAGCCGCAGCTGCACTTTTTCAACTTTGTCCACTTCCAAAAGCTCGGTAAACTTTTATACAATAAAAAGCACTGATCACTGAAAACTACAAAATTGGTGGTGATTTAATGTAAAACAGAATGCTCTTGTTTATACTCTAAAATTAAAAGTGGTGGAAATTTCATAGACTACCCATTCAGTTGTAGAGTTTAGCCGTTTTTGGTGAAGTCTGAAGTGCAACCTATTTTATATTATTAATTTAGTTCGCTAATAAATATTTCTCAAACTCAACTGATAGAATTCAATTTGAGATTCCAGAACTGGTAGTTAGGAGACACATGTTCTGCCAATTTACAACTTATTCCAAGTGTATGTCCATATTCTAATTTTTCAGAGTAAATCGTTTCTTTTAACGAAAACAGAACAGGACGTATGGTTAATTTCGATTAGTATAGAAAAACTGGCAGCCTGAGCCAAATTAATTGATTTTCTGAGATATAATTCGAATTCTGATTGCAGAATTACATATTTTATGTTGGTTGTAAATCCACACTCATATTTTCACACAATTTTTCACTGTCCTGAAACGTAAAGAAATTTTACGGAAGAAATTTTGACAGAATACGAGTTTAAGGTTACCAACGAATGTTGAGAATTATGCAACATGCAGCACTATCGCAGACAATTAATGTGTTTTGTATATATTTATTTTAGATTGGGAGTTTCCTCTGTTGTGTCTACTGCAAAATCAGTCGGAGTTGATATACCAGAACATGTCGCGGAGTACTTAGGAGATCGTGCCATGAGAGAACTACGTCATGCTATTTTGGTAAAATATTTAAAATTGGGAAATTTTAGGAATTTCATCTATTATAAGAAAAGGGTTCGCAAAAATCGCGATTTTTTCTAAATAATCAAAAAAATCCGATTTTTTCGATTATAATTCGATTTTTTTGATTATAATCGATTTTTCATGATTCATGACGAGAATTGAATTGACATTCAGAAATATACTTTTTCGGCACATCAAAAATCGCCTCGGTCTGGACCCTTGAGTCCTATATAGGCCTCACTCCTAACTTTGTGTGTGTGTTTGAGTGAGCGGATGTTTGCATTTGCATGGTGGCGAAAAATTAGCATAAATTAACATTACCAACTTTGTGCAGACCGAACCGAGAATTACCGTGTACTTATTCATTTCATTGTCATACATGGCAAAAAGAAAAAATCAGATTTTTTTTGATTATTATGGGGCTGGTTATAATCGCGAGATTATAATCAGTATCATGATTATAATCGCTTGATTATAATCTGCGAACCCTGTAAAGAAACACTGTTTGGATTTAATGTGCATATAGACAGAATGATCGTTAAGCTATGGTGAATTATAAAGGATGGGTCGGCAGATATTACTATTGTGTTCGACACACGGGACACGGGGATATATTGGGATCTTGCAGTTTTTTCGAATATACGAGGGAAAAAGTTCGTTAAATCTCTGGCTCTGAACAGAAATATCTTTCAAGATTTTCGTATTAATCAGTGCTACTTAGAAATGCTAAAGCGAGACAGCGGGATAAATGATAATATGACCTCAGGTTTCGTACCTGAGGTTTGAGTTCCTTGTATTACATTTACATTTGTTGCAAAAATTTGTCGTTAAAACTAACTAGTAATGTTGTCGTTATTGTTTTATTTTCAGATTGCTACACAATTCAATCGGCACGAGAGAGCCCCTGGACTTCGTAGTTCTGATTTTACGAAAGCCCTCAAATTTATGAACTGGTTTGACTCTGAAAACTCGGAAGATCCTCAAAGACGTTTGTCCCAAGACGAAATACCTGAATCCGCAGCCACAAGTATCCCACTCATATATTTGCATCGATTTCCCCCCGAAGAACTTGAAGATGTCGAGGGTGCCAGTAGTTCGATGGTAGTAGAACAAACAAAGACTGAAGAGGAAGGCAGTTGGCAAGATTACACGAGTAATACGACCGTATCCTCAGGTGACAAAGAAAGTCCTGGGAATTCTAGTGGAGGAAGTGTTAGTTATGGTGGTAGTGCAAACTCTGAACAACAATATGATGCCGCTGACTCCAATGATAGAGAAAATCAGTTGGACAATAATGACCGTGATACACATGAGATTAGTTTAGGTTTAAGTTGAGATGTTTTTTTGAATGATTGTATTTTGTATTCATAAAATAGTATTATTTTATAAAAATGATTAATAAACAATAAAGACATGCATAAGTGAATGTTCAGCTACTCGTATATCGCACTCAATGATCCTTGGAGGCCATGGCTCTCATTAAATTATTAATGAATTTCTCCATCTTCTTCAAGTCTTGAGCAATCTCAGTTTTGTATTGTAAGCACTGCAAATAAGTTTGTATAAATTAGTTCAGGGATATTCGACCTGCTGTTAATAGGCCTAGAAGTTTTTATGACTTGAACATTGATCGAATGTAAAGGATAGAACTGATTAAATTCTAAATTGATTTCCTGGAACTCTTTTAAAAACAATAACAATTTAATAGTTGAGATATTGATAATAATCAAATCAGAAAAGTTAAATATACAACTAACGAACAACGAATTATTAGTTGCCATTAAAACGAAAATTTAGATGCCTCTACAAAAAAAAAAGTTCGCCATAATAAACGTTAAACGTCAAGCCGAGGTAAAATACTAAATACTAATTCGACAAGGAAAGTTATTTCACCTAAATAAAAACCTCAACGAGATGAAAAATTTGTCACATGAGAGGTATTACGTAACGATTCCTCACATTTCAAATTGCTGAACTTCTGGTTCATTGTTTCCATTCAATTGAAATTAGCCTTTTATAATCATTTAGTCGTGTAGAAAAAAGGGCAAACGAAATTCCAACATTTTGAACAGTTCATACTAATTGCTTATTTTTGGACGCTAACCTTAAACTTTCACACAATTCGGATAATAAATTAGAAGTTCAAGACATGATTATGGGTCCTATTCAGTAATCAAATAGTTTTATTCATTGATTTATTACCGTCGCATTGTCCGTCATTTTTACTTTGAAAAAACCTTCCTTGTGGTTATACGATATGCTGTAGCGCGTCTGTAAAAAGAAAATACAAATACATGCAGTAAGACCTGGATTTGAATTTTAGAAAATGTTACATTTTGCTGATTTTACTTATCAGTGATTAATATTTTAAAACAATTCATCTACGTACAATGATATTGAATTTATTTGTAAAATATAATACCTACATGGAATTCAATTTTATCTGTAACATCTAAAAATTAGGGCTAATTTTTAGGATTTATTCACTAAACATTTTTTCTATTTTGAAAAAAAGCTTGTGAATTTACATAATCCAGTTCATCGTGTTTAAAATATCAAAATACAAATTTTTCAATAAAATAGACTAAAAACTAAAATGAGAATGGAAGATTTAATTACCTTGAAGGGATCCTGTAAATAGAGTCTTTCCGCGGCCTTCTCAAAGTCCTCCCAACAACTCAAATACATTTTTCGACAGTGTTTTCTATTCAACGGTGACCAAATTCTTTGGCATAAGGTCAATCCGGCGATACAACCAAATTACAAAAAATACCAAACTTTCCAACGAGGACTTGTCAATTCAATTTTCTCCGCCCTTGTCAAGTCAATCTTCAAATTGCACTCAATGTTTCTACAGGGTGGTTCAGAATGATTGTACGGACTCGTTGGAATCTAGGCTATTCCGGTGACCACTTGGCTTGTCTACTACTAGGGGTACTCACCCATCTTAATGTGGTCAACACACAACATGCAACATTCGGATTCCGTGTTAGTGTATATGTAAATCTCATAAGTCCCTGAAATTCAGCACCCACACACTTAAACATAAAATAAAATACACATTTCCAAAATTGATATTTATTTTTTTTTTATTTTTTCAATCCGGCAATTACATTTGGATTAATAGTTATAATTTTACATAGGTATCCTTCCGAAGGTATTCGGTGTGTTACATTAGGCCTTAACTAAATTTTCTATTAAGCTTTCCGGTTCCTTAATGCAAGATGACACCGCAAACCCCAGACAGTTTCTGGGGCATATTCGTGATTCTATCCCGAGTAGTGTATTTTTCCATGTTGAAAGTCTCAACTGTGTCCAAGGCTTCCATATTAAATGAGCAAATGCCTCCCAACAAAGCGATATACCGTCCTTAATGTACAAACAGACATATTTCGTTAATTAACAATTTTGACCTGTCAGTATTTGTTAAAGGCAGGTTGAATACACTGCCCTTAAGCAGGGATTCTATATAGCGACTAGACTGAAGTAATTGCAAGCTTGGACTTATAGTTGCGAAAGGTCAATGACCTTTTCCAGTTTGCCCCCAGAAAGATTTTATACATCATCTGCTGTATGGAATCACCGCTTTATGGTAAAAATGACTAACCCATGTTGATTTGCAATTGCCCATGCCTCGGAGTACTTAAATGGGTCAAAACCCTCCATTGATCGTCCTCGAAAATTAAAATAGACGACAGACTCTGGGCATTTCCTGGTCCCTTAGGTTTCGCTGCTCCGCCAACCAGAAACAATTTGTCCCCGTAGGAAGCCATTGTTGCGAAGCATACCGGGAACGGCAGTGCTGGTTCTGGGGAAAATCTAAGGAGAATTTAGACATTCATATTTAAGAATCTGGGTACTTGATTGCGGCCGAATGCATATGTACAAAAATAATAGATATAATTCAGACCTGTTTTTCGAGACGTCATACGTGATGACAGATTTTAAAATTGGGTATGACTGATATTTAGCCATTCCTCCAGCAATCCAAATTTTTCCACCGTGTTTGGCTACACCCATACAAGTGCGTGGCCCGTCCATGGACTCAATGAGCGTCCAAGCGTTGAATTCTGGATCATAGGCTTCACAACTGGACAAAGTTCTGCAAATAAAGTTTAAGTAAAATTTAGGAATGTCCACCAATTTGTAGTAAAATATGGCTTTTCTTACGTTCCATCTTCATCAACACCTCCAAAGACAAATATTTTGCCACCCATGCTTGCATATCCAAAATTTCTCCTGGAGATTTGCATAGTTGCTAGTCTGTGCCATTTTCCATTCTCAACGTGCAACGCCCACGTTGTTCCGACTGGAAACAATTTATCCGCTGAATTCCTGTATCTTGGATCAGCACCACCTGAAAATTTCAATGAATTTTACTTCGTTATTTCTTTGCTTATTTCGTTCTCGTAAAATTTTCTAACTCACCAAATATAAATATCAGTTCTTTATTTCGAACTGCGCCTGAATGAACTCGTGGCTCAGGCATCTTTCCAACAACGCTCCAAACGTTTGCATGCACATCTAACTGATAAATCAGAGTCGCTGTGTTGTCTTCACCAATCCTCTTTGTAGGGTCATGACCTCCGAAGATTATGAACGCGGCAGACTCATCTAGCGTCAATCTTTGGACGTGCGGCGCATTCGCCAAATAATGCTGCTTAAGCGTCAAATGTTTCCGAGTTCGCTGACTAAACAAAGAAAAAACTGTAAAGAAATTTGCAATTTTGGGTTTGAGGTGAAAAGGACCTTACCACTTCTGGGTCGTAAAACTTTTTACCAAACACTTGGAACGTTGGAACCTATTCAAACTTGAATCTACCGTATTCACCGAAACTAAATAAAAATTTGGGTGCGTCTGCTCAGACCAAGTACGATATTTGAATTTTGAAAATACCAACATGAGTTTAACTTGAAATATCAAAAGCTGTTGCGAGATATCTCCTGGCGGCAGAAAGTAGGCGCATAAAATTGTTTCTTGTTTGAAATACAAGGCTTGGGTCCAGAAAGCATTACCCGAGTGGTAAGGTCCTACAATTTTGAACAATATGCTTACGCCTTCACAGGAGTATACCGGTTCCGGATGTGCATTCGTCTCTGATGTTCTCGGTACCATCTTTGAATGGTAATCACGGAGTAAATTATACGGGAATACCATCTTCGAGCAAGCCAAGCGCGAACTCTTGCCTGGATTAAAACTACGGCGCGCACACGAATGTCCCTACGACTCGGTTGAACTGTTGGATTGTCCTCCTCCTAAAAATAATTCCGGTTATGAAAATATCATGAAAATTTTATAATTGAAAAAATTTGTCTCACTTCAAATTGGAAGTTTTCAATTTGCTCTGAACGTCGACTTGATCTTGAATACGATTCTCTACATAAATAAATAGGAATTCAGCAACATATCTGCACTAGATTGTAACGAACGGTCAAATGGTGGAGATACGTACCTCCTAAAAGTTGTCATAGAGTCATCGCCTTCAATTTCGACATTTTCGCTTTCAAAAGATGACCTGTCCGGTTCCTTAATATTATGGATGACTCGGGTCTCTTTCTTGTTCGAATCGTCTTCAGACAAACTATTTCTCTTTATCCATGTTTGAGAACGGGGCATGGAATCCTCACGATCGAATGAGACCCCAGCCGGAACTCTCTTTGTTATGAATTACACAAATGATTAAGTCATAATCTTAATTGGTAAATAAAAACAGTAATTAATTTGTTTTTACATTCATATCAGGTTCATCGTCAAGATTGAATCGAAATTTCGGTGCTCGAATTTCAGAAATCTCTACCCACCGGTTCAGCTCCCCTGGTTTATCTCTATAACTTTCTCTGAATACTGCGTACCTGTTCGACAGAATGAATCGTTCAAATGTCTGACCAAATTGACCAAAGTCAAAGTAAATTATTACGTGAGTCCGTCTTGAAGAAATTTTTTGACTTCTGGGAACGAGTAAATCTTTGCATAGTCAGGCATGTTTCGAGCCTCAGCACTATGTCGAATCTGAGTCAATTGTAATGGCGAGAGTAAACCGAAACGGACAGCTCCCATGACCTCGACAGTGTGGATTCGCCTGGTATCCCAGTCATAAAGTAACCAACGAGTAGCGGCATCGTAAACATCTAGTTCGCTATAAGAGGATTTAAATTAGTGTCATTTTTGAAAATACAGCGAATCAGCTGACTTTTATTTTCTATTACCTTTTGATATTAATGGTATCCGAATTCAATAGAGTAACTAGTTCTTTGGCTTCCATTTGAAGGAATTGTTTGGATTTGTAAAGTTTTGGAAACAGAGCCGATAATTTCGTCGAGAGCAGACTCATCAAGGCTTGACTGTTGTCTTTTTGTCCTGCTTCTTCATACATTTTCAATATGGCCGGGTCTTCTTCCTGAACTTTGACTCGCACAAATTCCAAACAGTCTTCTCGAAGGGCTTCACGAAATAAAAGATAAAACCATTTTATATAGGGTGCCTAGTAACCTTTGACCCCCTTCCCCTGCAATCAAACATAGTCGGAAAAACGTGGAGATGAACATTTGTTGAGGGTTTAGGGATTCATCCTTATCTGTATGATGCGCGTAGCGGTGCTAACAAGCGCTTAAGTAAAAAATCGTCATGAAAGACCCTTGAACGGATTTTTCATCGGTTTCTTCACATAAACTCGTCCCAAATATTTGTTGTCTCAAAAAACACCGATACTGTATTTTTGGCTGTATTTGTATGCACTGCTTAGGATAATTACCTGGCATGTCTAAGTAAACAGCAGCGGCAAACAAGCCAACAACATTCTCCTTGCTTACAACATGTGACTTAAAGGATTCTCCGATCAGTACCCAATCCATCAAGTTTCTGAATTCTTTTGCCGTGATTATTCGCTAAGGAATATGAAAGGAACAATTAAATATCACGATCAGAAACAATATATGGTGAGCAATATTGTGGACAAATATACATCTGGGATTTCGACCTCCATGATTTTCTCCCGTGGTCGGCGTTTCTTGTCAAAGAATTTTGAGTAGACTTGCAAAGAAATTCCGTGGCACGGAAATGTCTGGCCTCCGACTAAGATATTAGTATCTGGATTTCTATCAGCAAATAAATATAATGATTGCGTAAAGATTCCGTAGAATAGTCATTTTCAATTCGTGTTTGTTTGGATTCATACATTGCCCGTTTCATTCTGTAGTGGATTTTTTCAAAGAAATCCTTTTTAGAACTGTCGCAATCTTCAGACTGGCCGGCATAATCTTGTGCTCTGTAGGAAAACATTTTCATATAAATATTTTGAAAATTAATTATTAATTTTACATCGACAAGGAATTTTTATACCCTCGGATACGACTTTCATGGTCTTCAAAATCGGAAAAAGTCTGAGTTTGAATTGAAGATGAGCGTAGATTTCTAGCACTAGCTCTCAACATTGCTTCAGAAAAATCGGAATCTTGAACTTGAGCGTCTTTTTGATTTCGATGATGAAAATTATCATTCCTTCCTCTGACGCTAGTCTCATTTTCAGAATCTTGATCAGGGAGCGAAGGAATCATTGGTGGTCGTGGCTGATTTATTCCACCAGGGTGTGACTTCGGTGAATCTCGCTGTTGCATAACGCTAACTCGAGTTTGCTTAGGGTCAGAGATCATCACTGCCACATTTTTACTCTCAAACGCGAGCTAAACGTTTTGAAGATACATAATTATTAATTTTTAGAGTGGTCCCGTAAGCCAAATTGACGTTACCTGTTCAGGCGTCACTTTTATGTTTCCACTGACGGTTTGTTTGAAAGGAAACTCGTGTGGCTCTTCATCAGAGTTTGCGAGTCCCATTGCTGCCCTTGCTGACCTCCACCGTTCTAGTTTGGAAGGTCCTGTTGGAGATTCAGCCTTTGGTTGAACCCTCATTGTCCTTGCACTCAAGTTCTCAAAACCGCGTCGAGCAGAAGTAGGAGCTTAAACAATTCAATTCAATATTTGAAGGAAGTTACTCTAGAGGTCACTCTGACCTAGATAATTAAGTCAAGATCTTAAGTTTAGGTACCAGGTTCGGATGAAGGCAATCCACTTCCGGGGAAATTTTCTCTGGCGGTACGACCGTTTGTCCTTTCTACCTCTATGTACCTCTCCGAAGAGGAGGTCCTATGTTGAAATGAGACTTGGTGCTGATGACCACTCGTGCCGACGTCAGACTCTTCATCCCCAAATGGGTTCCTTGGATTTCTCAACTTATCTAAATTTTTGACGACAGTCTTGTGATGCTGTCGGTGTCTTTCCATTATAGTGACTTCTGTTCTTAAAGCCTTATCTTCCGTGAATCCTCGGGTTAAACGATCTAATACGGATGAGTTTTCACTCGATGCGGGCTGAGCCTCCGGACAATATGTTGTCGTGTTTCTCCTGCAAGAAGTACCGACGCTCGGTTCCTTAGAACTTGTTCTTGATCGCCTGAGAAAGGAATCGAAATATTGATAGTTAAATTCAGAATTTTAGAATTCATGGTGTTTTTCAGAATATATCTGAAATTGGTAGGGATACCGCCAGTGCCGATAGCTACCACCGGAATTGTACTAAATGTCATGCCACATATTGGTCCAGAGGCCGATACTCGGTAATGATATCCAGTATCCAATATTCGGGACAAAATTGTCTGGATACTGCCAGCTTTCCTACCAAACTAGGAAGTTTAGAAGTATCGAGTTTTCTTACTCTGATTCACAGTCTTTTGGTTCGTATGCTTGGTTCCAATCAGTATGGACGCAAGGCGCTGGTGTCTCTGTCCGCTTAGTTGGAGGTTTAGATTCGTTTGGCAGAAGCTGTGGTTGTACGTCTACTCTGACCTCAATTGACGTTGACCGATGTCGTTGGCTGCTGTTGACGGATTCTTCAATGTACAAATAAGTACCGTGAGGGGGTCTTGTGGGTTTGTTTTTCCTTGAAATTACTGATCTCTTGCGCGGGCGATCAGAAGCTGTAGTAGTTGACCCTCGACACGGCTCAGATGTGCTTGGACTATCCGCTGATTTGTATGCGGATTCGTAATTACAATCGGCGTCTTGAGGATTCTGAAATTTATCTTCTGGACCACCAGATTTGACGCGTGGACGTCCTTGTCGTTTCTGATGAATTTTCCTGCGATTAGATTAAAGCACACAAATTCTAATGGTGAACATTGAAATTATAAAAATTCTATTTTATTCACATACCGTCTCGATCCTGGTGAGATTCTGTGCAATTCAGCTAGTCTTTGCGGACGGCGATCTCGAGAATTCTGGACAAGAATATAAAAATACTCATATGAACAGTTTGTTGACAAATAACGTCGCTGATATTGGTTACGAGAAATATTAACCGTCACACATGACAACTGGAATTTCGCCTGAACCGGAATTTTAGTTTACAATAAATTCAAGGTAGAGAGAAATTTTTATTTGCGGAAGAATCACTTCAATTTTGAAGACGTCTGACTGCAACACCTTTCCAATAACAGTATTTAAAAGTCTGACCTGTGGTAGTTGGTCAGAGTTCCTCCGTGCCGCGGCTAGAAGATTAGAAACGCCTACGGTTGAATGAATCGGTAATGAAGAACGAGTCTGTTCAACTTGTCTGTTTAAATATCGAAACAAAATTAAAACAATTGAAGTTCTCAGTTGCGAATTAATTTGAAGTTACAAACCGTAAATTGCGCATGGGAAGATTTCCTTCAGCATCCGAGCCCTGTGAGTTTGATCGCTCTTGTCTCTTACGGGCACTCATGGCTTCTGAAAGTGTATACTATTGTCGAAGAATTGAAGTTTATTACTTTTGCTTTCTGAACGATTGTGCTTCCGAAAATGACTTGAATTTAATTCAAAACTGCAACGAGATTTGT
>JAQFYE010006159.1:0-11096 GCA_034694305.1 Protaphorura glebata
ACCAACTTTTTTTATTCCAATATTATACATTATTCTGGATCCATAGAAATTGGAATTATTAAAATCTGACTGATCAGTACTTTTCTCAAAATATGAGTGAATAATAAGAATAAAATTAGCTAATACAATATTCACATGCGAAAATTATGGTAAAATTATATTCTCGGATGAATTTCATCATTTTCGCATGTGGAAAATCTGGTTGTATGGACACTGTTCCAAATTCCTAATCCATTTCCACAAAGGACATCTAGAAGTAAAATCAAATAAAACATTAAATTTAAAAAAAACTATTAGATTCCTTAACTACCTTTCAACCTTTGTTCGACATTTTTTATTTTGGTTGGACTTTAAGGAATATAATATGGGATTGGTTTTGAAAATTAATTCCAGTAAAATAATCTTAAATCAAACCAAACCAAAGAAATAAACGAGACCAACAAACCCTTATTTGTGCTCAAAATTAGTGTCACTCTAATGTCCGACAAATAAGAAATTATGTTACTCATTATGACTAAATTAAATAATTATATAATCATTCATATTAAAAGTAGTAAGTCCATTCCAATTTCAAACTAATGTCATTATAAGTATTGTCCACTGTCGGATTCTTACAATACAATTTCATTATTATTGGCATTGAAAATGAAATGAAGACAAGTTAATTAATTTTTACCTATCCATTTATATTTTAATCTCACAAGTTTGCACTTACCTAATTAGTAAATCAAAATTAAATATTCAATTAAATCATCCAATAATGTCCTCCAGTTCCAGTCACGTCCAAATACTTTTCAGTTCTCCACACAATTTTGACTTTCTTACGTTTATATCAATACATTTCTAATTTGAATAAAAAATTTAAAAAAAAAAGAGATTCGTTAAAATTTTGTATAATGTTATTATTATTATTTTATTTTTCCGTGAAATGTCCTAGTTTTTCTCCAGAATTGAACTATTTGGTTGGATTCCCGCTTCCCCTCTCACCGACAATGAATTGACTCTATGTCTGAATGTGGGAATCCGACAAGGGACACTCCCAACGAGACAATGGGAATGAGGCCGGGGTCAGGGTTCAAGACAGTTTCCTTGTTATTCCGAGACATGCATGCCTCTGACAAGGGAACGATGATGGCATGCCAACTATTCAATCTGAACTTTAAAGTCTTACTTTTCTCTGCTGATTGTCTTCATATTTGGTAGTTTATTAGTGAAATATCGAATTGAGTGGACAATGGACAAATTACATAAATTGATTACTAATTCATTTATATCGGAGCAAATCACTGACAATCATCTAAAAATAAAAACAAAACAAACAATAAATTAATTGACATCCCGTCGCCAACTTCGTATTAATTCATTTTTAACAAATTTTGAAATGATTATTTCATACTTTCACAGTTACATGAACTTGGGAATACCATAATTTCATTCTTGCCAGTATTTTTCTTGAACATCATCATCGTATCGATGTTTAAAAATAATATGATTCGTCAACCCTTTCTTGTCCTTATAACCTTTCCCGCATTTGTCACAGATGAAACGCTTTTCCATGGAATGAGTCAACATGTGTGACTTTTGGTGACACTCCAATGCAAATGTTTTCTCACAGTGATCACACTTAAATGTCCTATCCTCAGCCTTTGCGTGATGACGAAGAAGATGTTCTTTCAAACTCCTGGGTGCCAGGGATTTCTCACAATATTTACACTGAACAAAGTTTAAGTCACGCGTAATCGCTAGCCTTGCGGTCCTCTCCTCCTGAGTCCCGTCCGCCATATAAATTTTCATCCGTTCTGCTTGACGTGCACGCCTTGCATTTCTTTGTTCAAGGGTCTCGTTGGCTGAACGTTTTCTGCGGCGTTCTGCATCAGCCGTACGCCTCTTGGCTCTTTGATCGGGAGTCTCATTAGCCAAACGTTGTTTTTGGCGCTCTGCATTTGCCGTAAGCCTTGCGCTCCTTTCTTCGGGAGTCTCATTCGCCAAACATTTTCTTCTACGTTCTGCAGTAGTTGTAAGTCGAGTTTGTCGTTGCCCTTGTGTTTCTTTAGCTGAACTGTTTCTTTTCCGTTCCGCATCAGCTGCAAGCCTTGCACTTCTTTCATCAGGCGTCTCATTTTGTCGTCTACGTTCACGGGTTCGTTTATCGTTTTCGTATTTTTGACGACGACTTCTATTTTCGCGGATTTTTACCTCCATACGTTTAAAATCAGGCGATGTAAGGGAATTCGGAGTCAGAGTAATTTGGGTTTCGAGGGGAACTATGAACTCAGAAGAGGAAGGCTTTTGTCCACCAGGGGTAATTTCTACAGTATCTGGAGATGCTTTGTTCATTGGTGCATACAGACTGGTTAGAAATTCGGCATTCCTGGTTTCTGTGTCTTCATGGACTCCAATCACATGTACATCACGTTCATTGTTGTTTACGAATTTCAATTCACACAAAGTGCACTTGTATCGTTTTTCTTGACACGGAATTTTGAGGATGGTTTCAAGTTGAATTTCCTTAAGAGTACACTCAGCATCACTTTGAACAATTTCCTTTAATTTAGTCGGAGAAATTGCGAGTGGATCCGTCAGTTCTACATTCTGCGAACTGAGCACATTCTTGTGGTGACCTTCAATTATACGTTGATGAGTAGGAACGGAAATACTCAGGTGACAGGGAGCTGGGTTCTGATCCTTCTGTGTAGCGTGTGAACGATGGACACGAACTCTATGATTAGCAAGCCCAAGTAGAGTGGCAAATCTCAATTTACATAAAGTACACTCGTGACGCATCTTTTTAGTGTGAATGGTGTCGATTGTTTCTGGATTACTTTCTACATTATTGCCTACATTTGGCGGAGAAATCTCCAGAGGGTCTTTGAAAGTTGAATTCCTTGATCCGTGCAATCGTCCAGGAAACCGGGTACCTTCATAAGGCGTCGGTTGAATTGCCTGATGCACGAATTGGATCTCTGAATGATTCGTCCGAATAATTGAACTCTTCGGGGTTGAGGTTTGAAGATAACTCGGAGATTCTTTATCGTCCATGTAAACTGGAGTGTATGTTAATAAATGTGTTTCCGTCTGACCGTCGGAGGTGGTCGCAGTCGGCGCGGGTTGATCATGGATTAGAATGAGTCCCGTTGGAAAAATTGTTTCAACATTTTCTACATCAATTGATCTTCCCATGAAAAGTTCACCCACTTCTTCTTTAATTTCAACGTCAAGGGCGCAGTCGTCCATATTCTCTGTGCTACCTAGACCTCTGACTCTGCTGTAGTATCAACAAAGTTCAAAAAGTCAAATCCAGAATATCGTAAAAAATTGATAACTACCGTAAATGATCGAATAACTGTCGGGGCTTCGTTAATAGACGCCTGGGCTCGATTAAACGGCGGGAAAAAATGTTATTTTTTTAAATTAAACGCCGGGTATGAATAAACGCCGGGGATCATGGTCCAATTCTTATGTCCACACGCAGTGCCGTAACCAGGGAATGAGCCAACGGGGCCATGGCCCTTCCTCGATTTTTAAAGAGGGATACGTTTTGCCAAAGTTCATTCGTTTGTTCAAAAGTTTTAACGGTTCGACATTAACTAAATGTTTAAGATGAGTTGGTAATTCATTCCAATTAAAAATTAAATTGGATGATGATCGGCTCTAATATGTCAGATTCCCGTGGTGTCAGCTTCTATATTTTAGAGGAATAGAGTTGGATGGACGGACTGACCAATAGTCCTGCTTTGAGTTTGAGTATGACAGTCCTCACATCTAAGGCCGGTTCTTCCGTGAGAAATGTCATCCCAATGTCCTGCATTGGAAAAATTGACCTTAATTGCACACGGAAACCCGGAAATCCACCTCGGAAATGCTTGTGGCATTCTGAACTTTAAAAAAATTACGGCCCTCCGGTCCGGTTCTTGGACTAGGGTGGGACTCTGCGAATTTGAATAAGTTAGTACAGACTTGAAATTGGACAACCGAGAAGGCTCCAATCTATAAACGGACGAACAAATGAATTCGTTGCATGCAAAATTGTAGTTTCCAAGGTTTTCTACGCTGACTTGCGAAAAAAAAATTCATCCGGTGTCGCACGGAATAAATTTCTGGGTTGGCCTCCACTCATTAAAATCCTAGTTACGCCTCTGTCGACACGTAGATCATGATAAAAACCACGTAACGCAAAAATCCGGACCTGAATATTGAATGATATATTTGGAAATTAATGTTGAAATGAAATTCCGTTACGGAAAGCCGGGTCCACATGAACGCCGGGATTCGAAAAGCAGGGTCAAACACAGGGTTCGTAATTACCCGGTATTTGCGTATAATTACCGGTAATATGGTAATTACCGGGTAATTACCAGAAATTGTTAATTTAAATGTTAAGAACGGTAATTTAAAAACGTTTTAATTAGCCGGTTATTACCGTCCTTGGGTATTACCGGGTGATTACCGTTAATATAGAAGTATTAATCATGGTAATGAATGTTAATACCGGTTTCTGGCAAGGTAATTACTGTTAATATCGGTATTTAACCAGGTACTTACCGTTAATACCGAGCGGTAATTACCAATTGGTAATTACAGGACTTTTAATTACCAGTAATTACCAAGACAATAACCTTAAGCTTAGGCAGTTAGCTTTTGGTAATCCCTTAAGGTAATTACCAATCGGCTATAAATTACCGGTATTTACCAAGGTAATTATCAATATCAATTACCTTAAGGTAATTACCGACGAGTCAAAAAGTTCAAATTTTAATTAAAACACCCGGACACTTAATCGTTCATTTACGGTATATTATATTCAATTGTGAAAATTATGGTAAAATTACATTTTCGAATGACTTTCATCATTCTGACTGTTTAGCTCACGTATAGTTGGAAAATCCGGTCGTATGCCCTCCGAGTCCGTCACCGATCCAAATCCCCAATCCATTTCAACAATGAACATCTAGAATTAAAATGAAATAAAATATTTATTAACTTTATAATTTATTAGATTCCTTACCTACCCTTCACCGTTTGTTCAAAACTTTGCGATTAGGTTAGACACCTAACCAAAAACCAAAGCAGAAAGTAAGTAAAAATCCGTGGAAGTTAATTTTGGTTCGAAATTAGTGTCATTTTCGAGTCCGACAAATAAAGAATATGTCAACTCATAATGAATGAATCAATAATTAATATAATCATTTGTGTTAAAAATAGTCAAGTCCACTCCAATCTCCAACCAAATGACATTATATGTTGTCCACGGCTGGATTCTCACAATTTCATTAAAATTGACATTGAAAATCAAATCAAATCAAGTTAATTAATTTTTACTTATCCATTACATTTTAATCCCACAAGTTTACAATTTGACTTACGTAATTAGTAAAACAAAATATTCAATCAAATCATCCAATAATGTCCTCCAGTTCCAGTCACGTCCAAATACTTTTCAGTTCTCCACATACAACCTTGTGTTAACGTTTATATCACAAATTAATACGTTTTTAATTTGAAGGGAAGTTTACAAAAAAAAAGATTTGTTTTGTATATTATATTATTTTATTTTCCCGTCAAATTCCTTAGTTTTTCTCCCGAATTGAATTTAATATTTTGGTATAGTATTTCCCGCTTGTGTGTCAATAAATTAGCTCTATGTCTGAAAGTGGAAGTCCGACAAGGGTTAGTCCCAACGAGACAAACCCAACGAGGCAATGGTTACGTTTTACCTAGGTTAGGTTATGTTTGAAAGTGTTTACATTAACACTTTCAAAAATTCATAGTTTCCAAAGTATGGACCGAATTTTCGAAAAAAAGTATTTTTAATGAAATTTCAAACGAACTAGTTTTATTTTAACAATTTCTACATTTTACGATTTGTGAAGCGTACGCCCGATATAACGGCATCTCTTAATTTTGCACTCCCAGGGACTAATAACGTTATTAGCATGCGAAATTCCGACGGTTTTAAAATTTCAAGCGTATCCCGGATTTATAACATTGTCAAAAAAAATTAACGCTGATTTCCACACTTTCAAAATTTTCAAAATAAATTTTGAACATTTACAAAACGATTTTGGAATTTTTTTTCGAATTTCAAAAATCATTTTCAAAGTGTCGATATTAGGCTCCGGGAGTGCAACATTTAAAACAGGCCGTTGTATCGGGAGTACGCTTCGCTAATCGTAAAATATAAAAATTGTTAAAAAAAACAAGTCCTTTTGAAATTTCATTAAAAATACATTTTTTTGAAAATCTGGTCCATACTTTGGAAACTATAAATTTTTGAAAGTGTTCATATTCTTTTGGTGACACCCTGTATTTATATCTCTAATCCTTCATCACATTATGCACCCCAAGACGTATTTCTTCTTCAAAATAAAATATAACAATTCGTAGTAAACAAATAAATAATTTTTTCTTGTGCCTGCAAGTCCTAGAGTAAGACTTTTTTTTGACACCATCGTGCTGGAGAAGCACTTCCTCTAGGCCGGATTGATTGATTGATTGATACGTGTTTATTTAAGTCATCAACTCCATAGCACACACAATATAATCGTAAAAAACGCACATTCAATCATCAGTAAGTGTCGTTAATTCCGACTTTAACTAGTCTTAAAATTAGATCTAATTTAATGAGTTTTGGGGTCACTATTTCCGAAGAATAATTGGTCAGGCATGGTGAGGTTATTAATAGGAGGGTATATTCGACACCTGAAATTCAACATTCGTCTTGGAAAATTCCAAGTACTATCCGAGAACCACGTGACTGACCGTGAAGAAGTTGGTTCCATGCGGAGTTTTCAGGTTTTCTTCTCCCCAATCCCAAATTCGGAATCGTTTGATTTTTCCAAGGTTCGGAAAAATGATGATTTTTATGTAAAAATCAAAGAATCGGATTTTTTTTATTTATACCGGGCAGATAAAAATCCATCAAAATCCTGTATATCCGATTTTTTTTGTATATATCCAATGTTTTGATATATATATCCAACTTCTTTTTGTATATATGTTCGCCTGCGTTCGTAATTTAGCTAATGTTACATTCACACTATACTACGCTCACGAAGGTTAAAAAGAAAAGAGGCTGACTTGAACGTGTGACGGAATAATTCTCCTATGAGACTCGGTCGCAAAGGAGATTGTCGCGTGTGCATAGGAAAAGTCCCCCTCAGGGAGATTCGATTCAAATTTTGCACAGTGATAGACTTTGACCTGTTGAACAAAATGGTTGAAGGCGATTAGCCTTAAAAACTTCAAGGTCACCCCCAGGGGGCGCCAAAGTTGGGTGCGTCGTTCCCTCTTAACAGCAAAAATGACCCCTACACAAGTTGTACCACTCGGTTGGACGAAAAACTTTTTCCTCTAGGACTTTACTTTTCGGTCGAAGGTTGAGGCCACAGGTCACGGGAGGCGTAAGTTGATATGAGTTGAGATGATTCCCGGAGACCTGTGACCTCAACCTTTGACCGCAGACGAAAGTTGTACAGGAAAAAATTGTTCGCCTCACCGATTGAAACAACTTTTGTAGGGGTCATTTTTGCGGTTAAGAGGGAACGACACACCCAACTTTAGCGCCCCCTGGGGGTGACCCTCAGTTTTCTAAGGTTAATCGTCTTCAACCATTTCTTTCAACAGGTCAAAGTCTATCGCTGTGCAAAATTGGAATCGCATCGCCCCGAGGGGAGATCCTTACACCCGTGGCGATCTCCTTTAAAAAAAATAAAACTCGGCTTTTTTTGATTTATTGGAACGACCAAAATCGTGATATATATCATGATATATATCCATTGCATATATATCCGGAACCTTGGATTTTTGTGTCCGATATTCTCATTACGTTTACTTTGCTACTACTAATTTACCTGCTACAACTTTCAAAAATTGAGAAAAAATACGACCCGGAACCAAATGGATTTTTACACCCTTCAATTCTTGAAAAGAACTCTTGGGATGGCTCCAAATTTGACAGATTTGTGTATCAGACCGGCCAGTCTACTTTCGACTTTTGGTCATACATTAAAATCCTAAATGACAGGGTAATTGACCTCTTTAAAAATCACTAATGCACACGTTCTTGTCCTTAATGAGAGTGACTTCATGAGACTCCCTTAATTACAATTAGCTACTTTGGCAGCGAATGATATATATGGTGAGGGGAGATTTCGTTGGATTGAATCATTACTTCGTGCTCAACATTCTACTCTAGTCACAGTCACTTTGGGGAGTAGGAAAACCAGTATCTTGAATCAATTTGGGAATATCATCTTCAATTCACCATCTGAATCAAATGAATCTGTCCAAATTTGTTGTGCGTCGCGTGCGTTCCAATAAAACCCAATTTCCAATCCCGGAATGTATTACGTTGAGAGGTTGCGGCTTTGGGCATAATAGAAATGTTGGTACACTTTTTAAAGGTCATAAAATATGCGCTTACTGTTATACCAGACAGACTTTGGTCAATTCCATTGGTAATTGCAATTTCAATTAGAAAATACAATTACAATTACGTAATTGAAATTGCAATTAATTACTTTCCGAATTCCAGCTGTAATTTGTAATTGTAATTAAATACTTTAGAAATTGTGTGTAATTGTAATTGTAATTTGATCTGAATTTATATTTTTCTCAATTGCTTTTACAATTACTTAAAATTTTGACCATCAAATACAAAGATGTAACTAATGATGTTAGCACACATAAAATCATCATTTAGAGAAAGTAATTTGAATTGTACGTAATTGTAATTGAAAATGAAATTAATTGTTTTTCAATTTCTTTCCATTTATTTCCAGGTAATTGTAATTGTAGTTAATTACTTTCGAAATTTCTCCACATGTGTTTGTGGTTTCAATTAATTACAATCAGAATTGAGGGTGTAATTTCTAATTTGTAATTAACTACATTTATTAAGTAATTGACCCAAGTCTGTTAAGAGAAGATGGACTAATTTCTCATTGCGAAATAATTTGGCATCTTTCCTACTATATGTAAGCTCATAAGAGAACGAGAATTTTACAAAATTTGAGTCCCGTAGAGTATAAATTAGTTCGATCCCTCGAGCAACCTGAAAATTTACATCATATCGTGTGTAATAGTGTGTAAAGCGTACATCCATATTAACTGTTCTAAAATATAATTAAACAATTAAAGTTTACTGGTTTTATTAGGACGTGGATGAATTAATGACACGTGAATGAACACTAAATTGGTTGTTTTGTTATATCAACTTGCTTACACGGGCCCTGGTCAAATAGAGTTGAATTCGATTAAAATGAGAATGTATATTATTACGACGTTGAATTCCGTAACCCTCGATATGAAAAAATATGGGTTATTTTTAGTTTTCCAAATAAAATAAATACAAACACATATAGCCTAAGACTCTACAGCCTATAAAAGACTCTGTATACATTCTACGCAATCGTCTGTACAATTTTAACTCTGTCAGATGTCCTTGTCATATGTATATTTGAATGTACTTTGCTATTAATTATGTATACTGTGTCAATTTTGACAACTCACATTGGTGGGCAGTGAAACTTGAATAGAGTTTATTTCTCTCTTATTTCTCTGGAATAAAATAATCTAGATAAGAGTAAACTCAAACCCAGAGTCAAAGCACATGCATGCATATTTTTTTTGCCACAATGGTATACCATAACAGCCAAGTCCACATAATAGCTCAGTCAGCAAGGTCAGAAAGTCATAACATTATTTGACACGGTTTTGAAGATATAAGCCATTCTAGCGTACCATCAAAATCATAAAATGTCATAAATTTATTGACAATAATCTGCAAAGTCATGTTAAATTCATTCTAAAATCTTGAGGTATTGACGAAATTTTTTTCTTGGATGCAAATATGACAAAGTCATAACATTCTACATAATATGACAAGTTTCATTTATGCTGCCACTGCACTAGTTGGTTTGGTATGTATCGGAAAGCGAAATTTCACGAGAAATTTCACTAATCTCAAGACATTAAGAAGTCAAAGGCAATTAATGGTTGTTTACTCCAAAAAACTTGATATTTAGCACCTATAAAAAGAATCCCACCACAATTTGTTCTCATTAATTAAACAACAGTCTTCACATTTCAAACCAATACAATCCGTGATTTTAGCAACAAAGAAAAAACTTTTTTATCCCTCGTGTTGTTGGGGTTTAAAAAATAAGTTAAATATGAAATTACTCATTTTGGTTTCGTTGACACTCTTTGCCGTCACTCTGGTAATCATTAAATAATATCTGTATTAAAATAATTCTCAAGTCAGAAGATTATAATTAAAAATTTCCAAATAGGTTTCAGGTGCCGGATTAATCCCGTCTTTGCCGAACTGGGACGAAAGAATTAATTTTTTGATGCCCAACCAGGAAAATGACCGGCAATACAAAGTAACACCAGTCCGGGTTAAAAGGGTAAGAATATATTAATAGTCTCAGAAACTAGTTTATTTTTATAGTTTGGCACTGGGAATAAATAATACATTTTGTGCCATTTTCATTTTAGCAACACGTTAATTGTTCTGTCTGTTGTATTTCAGGCCGCATGTGGTGGAGGCTGCATTCGTTCATCCCAGTGCCAGAGTTTCTCAGGCAATCAAGACTGTCGTTGTTTCTGGTTTGGTTGCACTCAGTACTAAAACTAGACACTTCAAAACAGTAAAATAATATAATAAAAATGTACAGTAATATTTATAATATATTTAATGTCAGTCTGCATCATTGATTGGATAAAGCTTCTTACAAGGGAAACACATCAATGGTTAACTAATGTAAATACGTCATGCAAGTCGTCTGCATGAATGAAGTACAGTTTTTTTTGGCAATTTTTGTAAATTTGGTTAGGAAAGCTCATGTGGTCATTGTGGACATTCTAGAGATTTTCGTCCAGTAAGGAGCTTAGACCTGGAGATAGGATTCCTGGCCATGAAAGTGATAATTTTGGCGGAGTAGTTTTTGTCGAATTTATGAGGTGTACAGAAATAAAAAATATATCCACGTGAACCTGATCGCCTGAATGTGGTGCCTGGAAAAGAGTCGACTCAAAAATTCCAATGTTTGACCTTTCTAGGAAAAGGTCAAGTTGAGGAAAAACAGAGAAAA
>JAQFYE010006160.1:0-11095 GCA_034694305.1 Protaphorura glebata
GACGACAGAATGACCTACCGTGACCACGATAAGCGATTAAAAAGTCAAATTTTGGAAATTTTTGAGTCAACGGTGCATAAATTAGTTAAAAAAATTGGCAAACCACGTCAGACAAAATCTGGAGGTCAACCAAGTCCAAAACAAAATTACCCTCGGAGAGTTCTAATGCCCGCCAATGCTAAAAAACAAATTGCAGAAAACTTTATGAGCGTGCCCTGGCAGATCAAAGGTCAGAGTTCATGGTGACCCTGGACGAGCCAATGTTTGGTCTACACTGTTGCCATGGAAAAAGAAAAAATTGTTACACCCGGACGGGGGAAGAAATTCCTGAAGATTGCTAGTTCGATTCCGATAACCCCCTCCCCTAATTCGAGTTCCAAAAAAAGTTAAGGTCAATGCAAGTTATTACATTAACGAAGTTTTGAAACCCTTATTGGAAAAAAAATTGCCCATCCTGTATCCCCGTGAACTGTCGAAGGTCAAAGTCCACCACGACGCGGCATCCTGACATACTGCCAAGAAAACCCAAGCCTATGCCCTTAACCTCTGCGATCGGGGTAAAAATCATAAAAAATCAAAAATCAAGACATGCCAGTGAAATCATCAGACGTAAGTCCAGTGGACTTTTTCCGTTTTGGATACATAAAAAAAACTTTTTTGGTGAACACCAAAATCCCTGGGTGGAGTTCGGAAAGTTTTGAAAGACGAGTGGTCACGAATCGATCAAAATTTGGTCACAAAAATATGCCAATCGTGGAAAAGGAGGCCAAGACTTGTTGCTCAGAAACACGGACGATATATTGAAAACGCCAAAAATATTAATCGTCGCCGCAGATAGTGTAAGAGGTCATTCGTAATCTGTCCACAAAGCTATGAATCACCCTCAGTACACGGCTGTAGATGTCTATGTTATATTTAATACCTCTTCAGGTATGGAAATAGACGAACCTATGCCAATAATAATTACGTGTTTCGTCAAACCAATTGCACAGTGTGTAGTCTTAATGAGAATAAAGACTTACTCCACGTGTACACAAAGTGCCAAGTGTACGCCCCACTCAGAAAGTACTATTACCCTGAAAGACCATTTGCAAATGTGTATTCGTGCTACGGACTTATGGAAGTGAATAATCCTATTGATATACATAATTTTCACAGTTTTGTCAATACAATTTTGAAAATCAGAGCATTTCATCTGAATGAATAATTATCATTTTCTCCTATTTGTTTTATTTGTTTTATCATATAATGTAAATTTTGAAAAATGTGTTAATGGGTTACTGCCTTTAAAGAAAGCACAATAAATTTTGATTTGAATTTGAGTCGATGAAATGTGTTCTGTCTACTCCACAATTGTACGCAGGAAAGTCAACACGTGCGGAATTATTTGTCAAAATAATTAAACTTTTAATTAAACACAAATAAATTCACTTAATTTTAATGTTCATAAATATATCAAAATTATGTCAACATTATTTCAATAATTTTTCACAGAATTATTAAGTCAGGTGTTTGGTTCTGCACCACTTGAAAATAAGCAATGGACAGGTGAGCAATCGGCATGTGACCATGCCCTGTCTATATTTGAACGTACCAGCCGAGAAGTTTTCCTCATAGTTTCCACTGTGCTTTAACCACTGGACTAAGGACTCGATTTTTTTTCTTTTTATTCATATAATTTTTATCCGCCGAATCCCAAAGTAACTTATTTTTTTGGTACCAAATGATCCGGATGGCTTCAACAGACGCTCGTTCTTCAATATTTTTCCACCCATCACGAGTTAAATAATTTCCAAAGGAAAACTGAAGATTTAAATCGCAAAACTTACAAAACAAAATTGTGGAGTTAAAGAAATTGGAGTTGGCAGAAAAAAACACAAAATATACACAAAACACAATAGAGTTGGGCACATTCGAACGTTCGCGGGCGAAAGTCGTCCAAAAAGTGAGGAAGTGCCTGACAAAATTACCAACTTTTTGGTAACTAGATCACCAAGAAAATCCCCAAGAAAATCACCAAAAAAATCACCGGCGCGTCTGCGCAGTTGCGTCGCAGTGTTTTCCACACGGGTGGCTTTTCTTTTGTCACCTTTTAGTGGATTGTTCTGAAATTTTCACCGTTTCTTGCAAGGAATATATCTAAATCGGAATATTTGATTGTACGATCAGTGAAAACTTAAGGCTCGCAGCGAGCCATATTAAGACCGTTTTTTGTAATTAGAAAACATGAGTTGACTTTGAAAATAACTTTGAAAACCACAAACTAAGTAGAAAGCCATCTGGCCGTAACAGTGTCCGGATTTGACTCTTCGCTTTGATCGGTTGAATAACACTTACCTGAAACAAGGTTTCACATTATTCACATTCACTGCAGATTTGTCAGAGAATAACGTACTTGCAACCCTAAAAATTGATATCTCCTGCCATTAAACTCAGATAACTGTTAAACAATTAATTTTATGAATATCCACCCACCAATACTTATGTGGTATCTGTTTTTTGTTTCTCTGTGTATCTTCTGTTAATACGTCAACTCTCACAAATTCACACGTGATAAATGTTTACTGAAGCTAGCACGATACTCCAATATTAACCTTTGAAAACATTGAGTCTAAAAGACAATGCTACCACACATGGACCGTGACATAATTTACAATGGTAAACACGGAAATAGTGGGATGCTCAATGCTCGTAACGTGTACAAAAAATGCAATTAATGCAAATGTATTTGAGTTGCTGTAGCATGCCGCCCTCTAAAGCCATGTTGCCAAAACTGGCATTTTTTTTACCGAAATGTAGTTATGAGAGCAAGTTATTAAAATAAAATCAATTCGTGAAACCTCCTTGAGAGACTTCTCTATGGCTATTTGAGAGGGAAGTTACAATTCGGTCTCGCGTGCAAATTAAATTATTTTAAATCAGAAGAACTAAAATAAAAACCTGAAATTAACTAAATCTGATTACACAATTAAAATCAGCACAATAAATTACAAAATACATAATTTTAACAACTGAGAGTTTAGAAAAACGGGTCACGGACTAACAAGTATCCCACGCGTAATTCACTACACCCAAAAACGCAACACACACAAACACAAATCGTGGGATTGACGAATTAATTGTGAACTACTGTGAAATTGTACTGTTAAAACTCATCTCTGATTTGATGATTTGTGACAAACTAATTAAATTATTGAGTCCTGATTACTAAAATCAGTGGGCAATAATGAACAATTGACCCCTTATTACCAACATCAGTACCACAACACGTCCCAGGAGGGTCACTACACACTACACCTACACAAAAAAAGTAGGATATTACCGGCAGTGACCAGAGGTCGCAGGAGGGTCAGTCGTCAACAGCCAGAAAAGAGGGGCCAATTATCATTACTCAACAAAGTTGACGAATCGCTGGAAAGCGACAAGAAACACAGAAGGGAAAGCATCAAATCAGAGTGTTGTGGACGAGATAAAAAATAAAAAAACCTGGAAGGCCATGGAATTCTCAGAATCTTGTACTGAGGACGGCGACGAACGCAGACCACCATCAGAAATTTATATGGAGTCAAAGAAAAAAAATAGAGAAAGCGGCAGCAGTTAATTCTCAAGTGAAAGTGAGTGGACCAGTACCTGTGCAAAATGGAAAGCAAGCTGAAGCAGTAATTGCAGCCGTTCCAAACACAGATCCATCAAACACAGAATACCTCATACAGAATCGGAAAAAATCGATTGACGACTGCACAAAGCGACTCAGAGAACTTGAAAAGCAACTTGATGGACTCATTGATTACGTAAATGAGTCAGTGTCCGCATTGGAGTCCAATATAAATGAAGTCGCTGTCAAATCGGAGGAAAAAATCAGCAAAATTGAACATTTGAATGATCAAGTACAAGGGAAACAACCCAAAAGGTGGGACTTGGAAAGAAAAAAGAATAGTCGTCTATTCAAGTCATCCATTTGAAAGTCAGGAGTACGTGGAGAAATGGCCCAGATCCAAGTTGGATGTGGAGAACACAAATATCGAGGTTATACCGCTTGGAAAATCAACGGAGAAAACCCCTGTCCCCTGTTTTGTGAAATTACCAACATTACAAAAGAAGATCGATGTCCTGAAAAAATGCAGTCGACTTGCCAGTACGAGAATCGTGATCACAGAGGACCTGACATTGGGGCAGCGCCAACGAAGACGTGAGTTAATGCTAATACTAAAACAAAAAAAACTTGAAGAAGAAAAAGTGTACTCTAAAATTGATGTACTTTTTGTTAATGGTAATGAATATTCAACTTAAAATATTTCAAAATGACTTAAATTAATTCAAAATTATTCTTGACCTAATTATACATGAATTTAAGTTACAAACTAAAATTAAAATTAAACATAAGAACCATGACTAAAACAAATCATCGGTTAAAATGACACAACCCATTCATCAATGTAAACAAAATTAACATATAAATGTAACAATGCATGTAAACAATGTAAACTATGTATTTGTTCAAATTCGCCTTGATTGATCCCTTTGGGATATGTCAAATAAATTTGTCTGGATTGGATTGGAAACCTCCTTGCATGATATAACGCGAATAACGCGTATGCCATGTAGAATCAAGGGGTCAAATACCGCTTATTACGCAAATTTGACAATGACGTGAATTATCACGTGATTACCGTGACAACCTCGCCAACGCGTTGTGTTTATTTGCTTGTCTCGCAATTAGGGTGCTCGGGGTCCTGCGCTCAAAGGCAGTAAGGCCCAAACTGCTTGTCTTATATGACCCAACGCAAGTACTCTAATTTACAACCTACAAACAACCCAGTGTCTGTGGCTGTGTGTGAAGTACGCAGAACACGCACAGACTATGCTAGTGAAGGCAACATGGGATTTTTCATATCATTACGTTACAAGGGTGAGAAGGTCTAGCCCGCCACTGATAAATGAGAGATGGTCAAGCTGAATGTGTGGGCATCGACTTCTGTACTGGGGTTTTAGTTCAACTCAGTTGCTCATTCAAATTTGACTATACATCATCAATTATCCCCGTGGTGGCTTTTGTCTTATTCCAAGCTCAATATATTTAATATATTTAAATATTTGAGTCGCGTAACAAACATGTACTGAACGTACATTTCATTATCGGGAGTCTATCCGCTGCTCAACTCATAGAAATGCAATTAAATGTGCATCCCCAGAGTCAAGTAGGCTCCTGGAATCTTATGGGAGGTGAAGATAGAGTAATCAAAAATTGCGAACAGCAAGAACCGCAGGGTTGTATTCACTAGCACGTCTCACCTCGACAGGACAAGATTTCATATCCTTGCATCTGCATGCAACGATATGACCAAGAGATATAAACAAAACAAGTTCCCTTTAAGCAGAGCCGTCGTCAAGGTTCATGGCTATGCGTTTCACTATGACTATTGGAAAGGTAGGCAACGTTAACTTCTATAGGTAGGTCTTATATTTCACTAATTGTTATTCAGTTGGGAGCCAATTACCATTGGGGAGCTAGCCCCAACTTTGCTGATCTGTGAATCGCTTGCATGCACGAGCAGTGAATTTTATGTTACATTAGGATCCTTCGCTTAAAGCAAAGTGAATGGAATTTCTATTTCCTAACTTTCAAAATTTATAAGTTACAGACTAGTCTTGTGGAAGCTAATTTTTTACAAATGTTGACTATGAAATTGTTCTAACATGCACACAACTGTAGTGAGTCTTAGTTGGAAGTGATCAGGTCAACATAATTGGTCTCTGCTAATAATACCTTTCAAATTCTTCACTTGGCCAATACTAATAGTATTTTCTCAATTTCAATTTATTCAGTCCCCAACACATGGGTCATTAAGTTGTGTGATTAACATTAGTTAAACAAATGCTAAAACTAGAACAATTCGCGAATTACAAAATCGTCCGTTAGAATATATGGACACTTTCAATCAACATTCGAGTACAAGATTTTGGCAAAATTCTACTGAGTGAGACTGAACAATCAGCAAGAGGATCCGTTGCCCATTATCAATTGGGCTAAGCTTCACTCGTTCCTAAGACTGTGTCAAATTGGAAAATTAATATGCACCTATTCCGTCGCTCAAAGCAACCACATAGGTAGGCCGTACATCTTATACTGTATGGAAAATTAATTACAGATTCTCTGTCGATCACATATGATGGACGACTGCACCCGCATATAATTCTACAAGTTCCGTTTGTGGAGCACTACGTTGTTTAGAAACATTCACACAACTCGTTTTTGACGGAGCGGAAGATGGGCGTTACTTTTACGCCAATACTACAAATATTACTGAGTGGCAAGGATAAAGGATTCCCACATCATGGGATATTGTTGGACTCCGCACGACTTTACCTTCCCGAGCGAATCATTCATTAAGTATTGGATGCCATGTTCCACAACAAATTCAATGTTGTTCATTGTCATATTACTGATGACCAAAGATTTCCCTTTGACAGTCAAAGATTCCCTGACTTATCAGCTAAGGTACCTTCTTTTTAAGAGTATCTGAACACTATCAATCAACTAAGGACTCGGGATAGGACTTTGGGACATTTTCATGCCATTTTGATGCAGTGGTTGTGGCTGTGGGGTTAGTCCTTCAGAGTATACAAATGAAACATATATCAAGTGCTCCTGAATTTTGTGTCCCAAAGAGAGTTTGCTCAAAAATTCTAAAGTTTGGCCTTTCCAGATCAAGATGAACTTGGGAAGAGTTGCGTTGAGGGCATGGGGTTAACCATTCTTTCTCTCAATACCATCTTTTGTGTATTTCCGTCCGTTTGTTGTGTTGAAAATTATGTAGCTTCACTACACTTTTGTAGCTCGGGTAAAATACATTACATTATAGATAAACATTTTTGCCATTGTTCAGTGACTATAAAAATGGCAAATTAAATACAATTACTGATTTTCTGCGAAACGCATTTTGTAATGGTGAGTTAAAAATATTTTTAATCGTGCTCTTCGATTTAATAAAAATTCTTGTAAGCATTTGTAAAAAATGTAGTGGAATAATGTGGGTAATTTATTAAATAAGTTAAGATCATTGCAATTTTAATTTTCCTAATTTAATTAATGTACTTGGTTTGTCTATTTTTTTGTTTTTGAAGCTAAAATTTGCCTGAGGAAGACATACAAAACGCGTTGCAAATGAGCGTTTACTTCAGCTGAAAGGTCTAAATCTGATCAACATTTATCGATTCGATCGATCGATATATCGAATAAAGTGTCAGGAATCGAAGGAAAGGATGGACTTGAGAGCATTGTATAGGCGCTGCTCATCGTAATAACTTTCGACGCTGTAAATAACCCACTCGTGTTCACTTTCATGGTTGAACAAAATATTTTCTACTTCAAATTCTACAATACGGGTATTTTTGCGGAAATTTGGTGGTCGGGCTACTCTTGGCCTACACATATACGGTAGATGGATTCGTAGTACTCAGCTATACCGACATGGTTCTCGTGAATATCAACGCTTACATACACATGCTCAAATCACTTTGGTAATTATGTACAAATCCATCGTTACCACTACTAAACATAATATCATTAAATATATACGTACATATATATATGCATATATATATATTTTTATAAGGTTGACTCCTGGAGAAGATGACTGGAATAGGACACACAATGGAGATCGCAGCCGTGTACTCTATCGAGCTCTTCAATCTCTTGATTATTTTACAACTGAAATCAGGCGTTTGATCTACGGTGCTATGATTGGGATTGGAACAATAATTGCCATAAGTTCATTTCATGGTTTGGTGAAGTATTCAAGAATCGTGAATCCGTTATTTCTAACCGTGCAAAATTCTGCTGGTGTCTTGGCGATCTCTGTGTACAAAGTCTTGTTCAGCCTTGCTAATAGTGTCACAGAGAATTCTATTAGATATCGACTGTCATACTTACAAAACACAAACAGTCTTCGGCTGACTAAAGATTATGTTCGTTTTCCCAAGTCATGTCCACCACTCCGGGTCAAAGCAACTGCGTTTAATCTCTCAATTGAATCTTTCAAGGCGTTAGTTGAAGAATTTTTATCCAGTCTTGTCGTCTCCACGGACACATTTGATAATATGCTAAATAAATGTAAACGCGTGTATGTAATTTGTTCGAATGGACATTGTCAGTCCAGTCGATACTTCACACATATTTGAACTTTTGTGTCCACGTTAAGCTTGCCGCGACCGTTCCGGACAATGAAGATAAACATTTGTTGTAGAATTCATAAAAACCGTTCCATTCGTAAATTTGTAAGAAGTACATTGGATGTGCTTACGCAGCCCGGCCTTCCTAATACAATGTAATATTTAGTCTCGAATGAAAACACATTAACGTGTTGTTGTTTGCCAATTACTTTTTAAAATTGATGGTTATAACAACATTTCACAAGAACTTGGATTACGTGTTATTTGTGCTCAGTTCTGTTATACTCCAGAAATCAAATATTAGCATTCGCTATTACTCGTATAGATATTTAGGAGGAGGTAAAGAAATTTCACGACAGAATATTAACCTAACGCTAAATTTCAATTAAATTATGCGAACAAAACCATGCATTTTTTTAGGTTATCAGTGTGTAATCAATATATGCATTTCTTGGCTAAAATAATTGAAATTCCAATTAATTATTCTGTCCTGCGATTTTCCTATTCTAACTATTCTGTCGTGCCATTCACTTATTTTGTCGTGTGATTTACCTAATTATGTCATGCAATGCATTATTTTTGTGCAAATATATATTACACATTTATTTTATTAATTTGCCATTCTTGAAAACAATATGCTTAGCGCTCCACTATGGTGAAAAAAAGTAGTGTGGAAATCCCCTGAAAGAATTGTCTTTCGGATTAGTTACGCTGAACAGTTTTCCAGCATCCGACTCCCCAGCAAGTGGAGTGTTGGCAATGTCGAAATCCACGGCGCATGTGGTGACGAACAGCTCGTTCTTAGCCGCACCGCCAAAACACATGGATGTTGGCATGGAAGTTGGTATTTTAACTTTTGCCACTAGCCGTCCTACATATAGAATTAAATCACCTTTATTTCTAGTTGACATCTATGTACCAGGAATTGCTACACAAAAGACATTTTGCATTGATACCTGGATTTGACTTTTGGAGACAATTTCTGGAGTAATATTGAGAATAATCAAGTTTGTAATTAACATTCAGCTCCAGGAAAAGCAAATTCTCATCTTCGCGTACAGCGTGCAGTACGCAGATAAATGTATAAACGAACCTGTAGTGACGTCTATTTTGACAAGCGCACTTCCCTTCACACAGGCTACCCAAATGTTTCCATCCAAATCGTTCACCAACCCATCCGGCAATCCTTCTAATTCAGAATGTTCTTTGAAGTTGAATACCGTTTTACGATTTGCAAGTGTACCGGAAGTAGCGTCAAAATCAAACACATAAATTTCCTTTGGAAGTAAATCTACCAAGTAGAATTTGTCGTTCTCCTTATTCCATCCCAATCCGTTGGGGAGATCCAATGCCGCACCGATCGTGGTGTTATCGTAACCCCCCTCGGACTTTTGAAATCTGTGTAATCCACCTGTATTTGTCCACAAATTAAACATGACGTAAACTGTTAACTCTCATTAGAATATACCTAATCCAGGCACAATCTCGGCCCTGCCATCTTTGACGAAGGTCCCGCCCCAAAACCTGCCCTTGGAGTCGCATTTGCCATCGCAATAGAAAGACGCCGGGTTGGATTGCACGGTGTGGAGAACCTTGGCCTCATTTCCTTCCTCTTCCATGGGCCACTCCCACTCTAGTAAATCACCCTGGGAAGTACCGCACAAAAATTTGCTGGTAGATGTGGCATAGGGCATTGCCAACTGAATAGTTTTGATTCCAGGGTGGCAAATTACCTTATCAAACAAGAATCAGAATGTGCAAGTTTCATTTATGGTTCAACTACTTAATTTATTCAAAGTTCAATTTTAATAATGATTTTTAGTTTTGTCTGTTTTAGGAACGACCTTATAGAACAGGAAATATACAGCTCGCGCAAAAACGTGCATTGCAGAAACGCGAAATTTTTCATGAATTTGTCTAGGACATTTTTGGGAAATAAAAGTAGCCCCTAATTCTTTTTACGTACCCTGTAAATATGTAAGTATGATGTCAGTAAGAAAAAATTCACAATTGGAAAACTTATTTCAAGCAGATAACAAAATACGTAGTTGGCTTCAGGGATGGTAATCCGAATCCGAATTTTAACCGGAATTTTAATCGTAATTCAAATCCGTATCAGAGCTATTATAAAATAATTCGAATTAATCCGAAAACTTGAATCTGAATTTTATAGTTCAAATTAATTCAAATTATAATTGAATTCGAATTCTGCGGCCATTATAATTCCAATCAGAATTCAATTTTTTACGAATTCTGATTCCGATTCCAATTAATTTGTATTCGTGCGTGAATGTAGTCATATCTTCATCTATTTAACGTCAAAATCAGTCCAAAGATTGAATTTCACTCCTACCTTTTCCGTTTCTGCTTGTTGTACTATTCAAAGATTAACATTTCTACTCTGTCTTATATATAACTAGTTACATTCACTGCCCAAAACTATCCCAACACCAAATGAATTTCTCGATTTTAATGTTACAGTCAAATAAATTCAGAGCTTTAGTGGCGACCCCAAAAGCTATACAGTGGCGTAAACGACGGGGCCTTAAAACTTTGAAATATAATTTTTTTTTCCAATATTAGTGTCCATTATCACTAAATACGGCATAGGGGACATGATGGGAGTGTTCAAATCAATGTCAATTACTTAGTTATCAAGGTAATCTGCTTAAATGTTGATTACAATTAACTTTGAAATTGAATAATTAAGTAATATTAGTGTCCATTATCACTAATTACGGCATGGCGAACACGATGGGAGTGTTTAAATCAATGACAAGTACTTAATTATCGAGGTAACTAGTTTAATGGTAATTACAATTAACTTTGAAATTGAATATTTAACCAATATTAGTGTCCATTATCACTAATTACGGCATGGCGAACACGATGGGAGTGTTTAAATCAATGTCAAGTACTTAAT
>JAQFYE010006161.1:0-11093 GCA_034694305.1 Protaphorura glebata
AGCTGGGATTCTGAAAGTAATTAATTACAATTACAATTACGTAATTGTAATTGTATTTTGTAATTGAAATTACAATTGCCAATGTAATTGACCCAAGTCTACCGGGCCCTGAGTACGAACTTGAAAGTGGGAAAGTTTAGGTGGGAGCGACATTATTCAGAGAATTGTCCAGTTTCAGAATATTTGTTAAGGACCACCCTGTACGATAACTTTCTAAAATGTATTGCAATGTAGTTGTAGAAAATAAGGTGGGTCCCTGGGTACTTCACTCCAGTTTCGACATCATCATCATGCGGTGTTTCTTTTTCCGACACACGGAAAAAGTAGAAAAGAATTTTGGGTCGTAAATGGATTTGGACGTGCAGGGCAGGGCTGGGTCGACGTTACGTTACGTTATGCAAAGTAAGAGAAAGTTTTTGTGCCCGAGACACGACACGACATATATTAAAGAGAATGAAATATGAATATCCATTTTCCCCTTTCTCCGCCCGCCTAAGTTTTCTCCGACTTGATGGGACGTGAAGTGGAGAGGGAGTGAATTATATTATTATTTTTTTTTCTATTTTTTTTTCTTTTCGCCTTCAATTCCCCCCTGAGACATCCCATGCCGTCCGACTATTTCCATTTCCGACTACTTTTAAAATATTGATTCTCCACGCTCTCTCTCATTTGTCCTAACATTAGACGAACCTCAATCCACGTCAACCCTTCTTCTATCTCACTTCCTTACCTTCTTTCCCTTTACTTTTACCAGTAATCCACCATAACTCACTCCATCCTTAATCTCAGAGAGATTTCTTTAACAGTTCCACTGAGTGTCCCAATGTTCAATTTCCATATCCAATCGGAATTGTCACTCGGATTCAGAATCGGAATCGGAAAAACCCGAATAGAACGCGGGGTCGAATACAACCCCGCGTTCGAATTGTGCGCGGTTCATTTTGCTGGATTCTCAATTAGAGCGCGGGTCCGACTACATACAGCGCGGGTCTGGAATAGAGCGCGAGTCTACTGGTCTACCAATCGAGCGTTTATGTAGTAAATGGGTAAAGTTGGGGCGATTTTTGAAGCAAATATTTATTACAACGCGGATCCAAATTAAACGCGTGTTCTGAATACTACGCGAGTCTCGGCGCACTCGTTTTAAATAGAACACCCGCGTTCTGGTCGGGTTTTTTTACCGTAGTTAGTAAAAAATACTGCATATTATCTATCCTGAACTGTGCGATGCCGAAATTCATATATCACACATTCTTCAGTCAAATAATGGCTTACGGTTTCTTTCTACGAGGGAAAAAACCCTCAACTCTGCTATGCATGTTTAGAATTCATCTTATTAAGACGAATGCATTACTGCACTATCACCAGACTACGTCAAATGTTATTTTACCATCATTGGATATTCTCGCGGTACCCAACTTTCATACCCCATTAGAACACTTTACTGATTTATGAAAGGGGGAGTGGGAAAATCCATGCGTATGGAAGGTAAAAACCCCACAGTATAAGCTGAGTTTTACAAGAGCTAGAGGCCCGAGGAATCGAACCCCGTCCCAAGAGGTAATAAATGGGAAATAAGGTCTGTTGCATTATTTTTTAATCTATTTTTGGGACACCGAAGCGAGATAGCTTTATTTATATTACCATAATGTTTCCTGGATTAAATCCAAGAGTAAATTAAGATAGGGTGGCTGGCAGTTCAGTACAATGTGGTTTAAGGACAGGGTTGGATTAATTAAAATCACGTAAGCTCAACCCTTTTGAATTAATTCAAGTGAGTGTGGAGTGCGGTGCATGATGAAGTATGACAGATAAAGCTGAAACCAAGATTTACCCCTAGTGACTACACATACACCGGTACCACCGACTTTATTTACTTTGCAAGAGGTTAAACCACCCATATCGTCTTACGTTTTATTTTACATTTAGCCAAAAGTGAAAAACGGAACCGTGTACACAGAATTCTAAACGACTTGAAAAAATCAGTTTGATATCAATTTCCAATCCAAATCGAAACGATTTGAAATAGTGTCGGTGTGGCGTATTCTATTTGTTTTGCTATATTGTATTTGATGGTCAAAATTTTAAGTAATTGTAAAAGTAATTGTGAAAAATATGAGTTCAGTTATAAATTACAATTACAATTACACGGAATTTCTAAAGTATTTAATTACAATAACAAATTACAGCTTGGATTCTGAAAGTAATTAATTACAACTACAACTACGTAATTGTAATTGCATTTTGTAATTGAAATTACAATCACCAATGTAATTGACCCAAGTCTGGGCGTATTAGTGTAAAAAGAGTAGGTAACCTCCGCACGAAGTACCCCAAGAGAGCGCCACCTATCGTTCATTGTAAATGCGGTACTTTGATTTGGTGGACTATTACCCTTAGAAAAGGGTCAGACTTTCCTTGTACGATATTGGTTCAGATTTACTTCATTTTCAGTTTCAGTTTCACTTTCATTTGAAATGTGAAATGGAATTGAGTGAAGCTGATGCTGATGGGTTAACCGCAGTGTTCTACAAAGTAATGGTTGTAGACGCGTATGATGTGTAACCTCGTGGGAGAATTCCCCTCGGGGCTCTAGTTTTAATGCAATTTTTCCAACCTCCTTCGTTTCCTGATTAAGGTTTTACTTTCTTGCTGCTCATGAAATGAGAGAAGATCACTTTGGTTTTGGCTTTCACTCCACCTCGTTCCACCCAACTGATTTTCCGTTGCAATGTGAACTTCAAATAAAAAAAGGAAAGAAATAGAACGAGTTGGTTCTAATCTCTGGTTAACCTTTCTTTTTTACTGCTCGCCCACGGACACATGTAATCGAGAAATATCTTTACAAGGTGGTTCATAAGCTCACAGGATTTCGGGCGCAACCAGAGACAAGAATTGTGTTAATTTTATGCCTTCTCAAAATATTTAGTTTCGCTGTCCGATGTGTGCGGATCCGCATGTGAATCCGATCCTATCAGCGCCGCTGCGAGCAACAATGGGTTTTGAAGCGACACGAATCACATTAATTAAATACAGTAAATATGATTTTTCACCTAGAAGGGGTGGACAATAGATTATGAGCAAACCTGTACGTACAACTTTCTCCAGACTTTCCCTACGCCATCGTGTGTATGTATCTGTACATATATGTGAGAGTGAAAGCTAAAAGAAAGCAACAGGTTCAATTCCTGAGATAGACAGACAGAGTGGGAGACGAAGGACGAGAGGTTGAGATCTCCACATGACATGCATTTTAATTCCTTGGTTGGCTAAATAAAACTTCCTTTAACTCTATTAAAACAAGAAAGAGTAAAGTGCCTGCCTGCCTCTTTGAGTTTGGATCTTCGGAGAAAACTCCAAACAACTCTTAATCCGCCGGGAATCAAAATTAATGCCAAACTAATTTCAAATGCCAAATAGGTTCGTGTAATTTACAAAATTAACTTTGGTTGGCAGCTAAGGTCAAATCTGTGTGGGCAGGTGACCTTACCGAAATTAAACCCGAGCTCACTGGTGGTTAAGAGCCAGTGTTTCAACAAATTTCAGCCAGAAAATTATTTCAAAATTCAAACACTAGTCTTGTTTTGGCAACAAGAAAATTTACACCAACAAAAAACCGCAGAGCCAGCACGGGATACCTAAAGCACTACCAAGCTATGCAGACTGTGCTATAATTAATGAAACATAAAGGGTTTCTTGCCCGTTAAGTAATAGATCGGTTTTTTTCCACAAAACGAGATATAAATTGGTGATGATAAAATAGATGGCGGAACTACAATATTATCTCCAGCGCAACCTAACTATGAAAAATTGACTCCATAATCCATATGATAGTTTAGGTTGCATTTCAGAAAAGGCCATGCCATAATCGTAATAAAGTGATGAAGAAGTCCACATGAATATTATGTTCATTTTCATCTCTCACGTAGGAGCCATGTGCTTCAACTCAACACTCCACTCGACATTTGGACCATAATCTGGAGAAAGTGCCATAGTGCAGTGAAAACCTGGTGAAAGTACCACTGGAACTCAGCTTAAGCTTTCGTTCCTTCCCTCGCTCTTTTTTCTATTTTGGCTGCTGACTAGAATAAAGACTAGGAACAACTCGGAGTTTTTTTTTCTGCTCAATCGTCATCTCATTGGAAAAGTTGTGACTCAACGCTTCCTGAATGAGAGATGAAGATCCCGGTGTTCCCCAAGGTCCACCATCCGGCACCGGCACTGCCATAGTAGCCAAAACTACCGTGTATGACAAGGAAAGTTGTTTGTCGGTAGGGCTTTTACTTTATGTGCCTGGGTTTTGGGCTCGGGTTTTTCGGCTCAAGTTTTTCGACTCTGGTTTTTCGCTCGAATTTTGGGGTTTTTGGCTCAGGTTTTGGGGTCTCTGGAACGGTTTTGGGATATTCGACTCAGGTTCTGGGGTTTTTGGCTTGGGTTATGGGTTTCGGCTCAGGTTTTGGGATTTTTGGGTCCGGCTTTGGGGTTTTCGGAACGGTTTTCGGGTTTTCACCTCAGGTGCTCGGGTTTTTGGCTACGGTTATGGGTTTCGGCTTCGGGGTTTTTGGCTCCGGCTTTTGGGCTTTTGTAACGGTTTTTGGGTTTCCGACTCAGGTTCTAGGGTTTTCGGCTTGGGTTTTTGGCTCAGGTTTTGGGGGTTTTACCTTGGGTTATGGGGTTTTCATAGATTTGTGGGCTTCAATGGGTCACAATAGGACCCAATTCCAAGAGAATTAGAACTCAAGAAATCGGCCGAAATGTGTCTGCCAGAATCGGCAGAGTCCGGTAGAACTTCGGTTTCTCACATAAGACCCACGGGTTTTTGGTTCGGATTTTTGGTTTTCGTGGGTTAACCAAAATGTAACGATCCAAAAACCCAATCAAAATTCGTGAGCCAATGAGGCAAAAGTAAACCAAAAAATCCATGCCGACACCCTGTTTGTCAGTGCCAGATCACTCGAGGTTGTTTATAATGATATGAGTGATAAGACAGAAGCAAGAAATAGCAATAAATTATTAACAGCATGAAATTAAGACTCAAATAACTAGCTCTCAAACCTGAACGCGTATGTAGATCTAGACTGATTGAGATTTGGAGGCCATATCCAAAAATCCTGTCCTGCTCCTGACATCATTTACACCTAAACACCCGCGAAGCTTCCCATGTGACATTGACTTTTGAGCTTTCTCCAAACCCACGGCATGGGATGTTTTCTCCACTTTCTCTTCAACATTTTCGGACCTTCCGTCTGTCTGTCCGTCCGTCTGTTCTTTCTAAGTTCCATCAGCGCAGCATTTTTTTTCTATCCAAGAGTTGAGTGAAATGTTACACCACGAACGTCTGACAGAATGGAGAAATTCGAAGAGAGTCATCAAAATTAAATGCCATCATCCTCCTCACTTTCTCCGTATTGTTTCCTCACCATCAGACCCTTTCTTCAACAACTTTCTTCCTTTTTTTCAAACCTTCAACTACGAAGTATGGTGTGGTGTGGGGAATTTTATGACTACCTCCCAATTTGCTATTGCTAGGACTAGGACTAGAACTGATCTTCTTTTTCAATATCTTTTTACCCTCAAGTCAAGTCTGGTCTTGAAATGTCGGATCACTATGGAGCCAGTAGATTCATAAAAATTCCTACAATATCTCTCTCCACATAGTTATACTTTTATGTATGGAAGTTCGTAAAGGGGTAAAAATGAAAGTATGTGCGTACGGTAAATGGCATGTACGCAATTTACACAATTCCGACGCAACGTTCAATCATCTCAAAAATCTATAACATTTTTTGTGTGACTTGAACAGGGATCTTCATATTCGTCTATACCATACCGTTAAATATTAATCATTGTTGAATATCCGCAGATTATTTGTAACTTGTAAAATTCAGTTTTAGCGTTATAATGTATTTTTTTTTATCGGCCCATACCGAGGTTTAAGAGTATCAAGATAATAATTCCTTTTCCTAACGTCTCCACGAATAAATTCTGAAGTGCCGTTTCCTAGAGACGCCCAAGGAACATGTTGCACGTGCACCCAGTGTGTTCCAATAGATATGAATATCGCGGTTCACTATTATGTCGAATGATGGCAGAAGACAATCCAAATCCACATAAGTATTGAATTCGAATTGAAATATTTTATGCAAACAACCTTAGTGGAATTGAGTTGGGGTGAAAATTGGTGAATAAAATGTCAAAGTTATTGCTCATGTGTCCAAAATGTAATTCAATTTCACTGTGACCGTCCCACGCTGACATGAATATTGACTGAATATTTATTTGCCTAGTAGAATCTCTCAAGGATTTTTTTAGAATCTTAGGTTACTTCTACTTCAAAACTACGAAAAGTGCTAGAGATAAACTTGAGGAAAGGACAGACAGTGAATGGATCCTTAGATTGATAATTTGGTAGACGAAAAGACCAAGTGGAAAAAATTCCAAATTAATAAGAAAAATCAACAATTTGAAAAATACCTGCATTTAATTACAATCTCAAAATATAAATAAACTGTTAAATATTCAATTAATACAGGAACATAGTATAAAAATTGTCCAATCTTCACGCCAAGTCGTAATCGTCTCTCTAAAACCAAAGGGACACAAATGCTTACAAGATTTCATTTTTAAGTAACAGTAAGTAAATCCTCCGTATAACGATGCTTAACGAATCAGAGGAAGCAACCCGTAATCCGAGTGAGAGCAAAAACTTATTGGTAGGCCGCTTTTTTAAAATCTTAAGGGCTAAATCTGGTAACATAAGAACCGTCGGCCCGATTTCCAGAATTTGGATGGTCTATAATCTAGCGATTATCGTTAACTCCATATCTTGAAATTTTCAAAATTGTGTGCAATTGTTAAGATATTATGATTTTCAAAATTATGAACAATTATTTGAGATCCATATACCGAGGATCGTTACACGGACGTTTTACTTTGGGAATTCAATATTATTTGATATCTGTAAAATGTCCTTACCACAGAGTTGTACTCCATAACGTGTTTCCGAATAGCCGATGAGTTGACCCAAGTTATAAAATCTTCCATATTTCTAGAGGAATGAAAAATTATATTTTGAAAACGAATTGACTCTGAAGCTTTGAGATGAATTTCAAAATTTTGATAGTCTTTACCTGGTGACAAGAAAGGCAGGGTCCTTCACTAGCTCAATACCAACTCGGACATGACCTTGCTCAACGAATTTTGCAGCGTCTTTGATGGTCTGTGCCATTTTGCTCCGAACCATTACTACTGGAAGACGACGTCTACAAAAACTGGAGGCTGTGACGGCATCACATAACTCAAGAGATTGTCTCGTTGGAATTAATCCCATTTGGTACCTTAAAGGAACAATAAAAATAAAACAATATTAGCGTTAACAGTTCTGCTCGAAATTTCGATGGACATATTATAGCGTAAACCGGGCTAAAATCCCCCCCCCCCCTTTTGGGGAAAATTTCTCCATCAATTGGCTGGGCTGTAAGTTAGGTCCCAAGCCTGTTTAAATTTGTACACTACTGGGGATTCAAGTTCCCCTTGACTGGGGACTTTTAGCCCGTTTGGAGTTACTTACAATTTTTCCAATAACTGGGCTCCGGAGTCAAGTCTGAATGGATTTTTTGGATCCAGATCTTTTATTTTCCGCGTAACATTTCGGATTTCTCTGGACAATTTGTTGTATCTAAAAAAATTAAATTAATTAGTAATTAATTGCCCAATTTTAATCACTCATTAATTATCAGGTAAATACACAGGGTGTTTACGAAAAAGCGCATAGTTGTTTGATGATATTTTGGCGTAGTTACGAAAATTTACATTACAGGCAATGAGATTAAACCGCCCAACAACAAAAAATACCCAAACAACTATGCGCTGTTCGTAAACACCCTGTGTATAATATTAATCAGTGAAGTACAAAACTAAAGTACCAAATATCAAATAATAATCCTGAATGGTAATAATAGTCTATTTTTTGAAGTAGCGATTTAGAAACGTATATCAGAAACATGAAAATTATCGGTTTCTTTAAATAAAAATAGAACTGTTTGAACCATGCTGACATACTTTTACAGTTTGTAATCAGTATCGCTATACACCTATTTTTAAATTGCAAATTGTGTACTTGAAAATATTGTAATGTCAAAAGTAGTGTAAAGAAATAAATAATGCAGTCATAAGAATATCGATAGGGAATTCTTCGGTGTTAGAATATATTAAGATTCTGCTTACTTATTTAAATATTAGACAAAACATAAATTTATAATTAATTTTTTGAAACAACTAAATTAACTTACTTTGTGTAATCGTCACGTTTTTGAATGTGATATTTCCTCATAATCTTGACCTCATGGAGATTGTTGTCCGCTTCCCAGTTGATAAAATCAACTTTCTTCAGGAGCTTCTGTTCATGATATTTCAATTTCCTAACCATTTTGAAATTCTAATAACTTAAAAATATGAAAACAATTGATTTTTCTAACTTTTCTTTCCTAAAACCGAAAGAGAAGTTCAAAGCACGTTTAATTCAAAATTGACACCCAGTTCGCGGAATATAGCGTCATGGGGCATAGAGGGCGCCGTATGCACTCTCAGCGGATAGACGGAGATAGAAGGAAACTTGTCATGAATGTTCTCACTCTTTCAGTAAATCTTGTCAAAAACGAACCTCCATATTACGATATGTCTTTATGGATTTATTTTTAGGCGCTCTGGGTCCCAAAATCCCCGAAGACGCACTCAGAAACTAAAAATTTCAATGGACGGAAACTATTCGACTTTTGGGACTGTCTTCACAAAAGTTGTTGGTAAGGTTCCGATCGGATCGGGTTGATCGGGTCGAATTTCGGGTCGGATAATAACTGATTTGAAATCCGACCCGAATTTTCGGATCGAATTAGGATCAGACCAATTTCCAACCCGACCACTCGGGTCGGATGACTTTTTAGCTCTTTCGGATATCGGGTCGGATTCGGGTGAGGTCGGATTTCTATCCGGTATTTCGGGTCTGGTCGGATATCCGGTCGGATAAACGAATTACCCGACCCGATCGGAACCTTAGTTGTTGGGAGGTCAAGGTATACGATATATTATCAAAAATTCGGAAAATTCTGACCGGGAGAACTTTTCCTACGCATTTTCTCCGGTGTCCTTTTCTGGTTTTGGCAAAAAATGCAGCATTATTTGGAATAGGTAGAAAAACTTTTAAATCAAACTCTCGTCCACATCAGGTCTGCTGTAGTGGTATGAAAATAAAATACACCAGAAAATATGTTTCGTAAAAAATTGAATTAATACGAATATTTATTGTTTAACAACTCTGAGGCATGACGGTGAGATCTCGTCTTTCTTAATTGTAAAAACGCACACAACTTTACGTAACTAAACATAAAATAATAAACATTATTCTCGATATTACGCAATACAATAACACATCTCACAACATAAATCAACTCGAGTCCGCTTCTTCGTATTATAAGCGAACATTTAAAACAAAAAATTAACTCATACTAGAAACTAGACATTTCATCTGTAAATTAAGTATTCATCCAAAAACTGAACGGTGTGTAGAAAAATACACACATTTTCATCAATTTTTCAAAAAATAACGGAAGAAAAAGACTAATTCTAATATTTAACAAAACAAAGTCTCACAGAACTCTATTTCGTAATACAAACTTAACATAACGGAAACGGACATTCGTTACCACAAAATATGTTACATTTGGTAAGGCAGCGAAGGATTAGCTTATTTCAACGACAACCATAACATAATATTCGTTCTTTCGTAGTAGGAATAAGTGCATCACAGCCACAGGGCATTTATAAAATAAGTCTGAGCACCGTCAAAAACCCCATAAAGTGTCGTGCCACAAAATTCACACGCAGAATTGTCACTTCACTTTTTTTGTCTGTCGCTCTCGAATCTCTAAATACACAGATTCAACACGAAGCAATCGGTCCATAATCCACATAAGCTCATACAAAAAACGCTATTGTTTCACCACTTTTTACACCTTAAAATTCTGGACGGCGGAGTTAGAAAAACCGGACGGCCACCCGTTCACAGAATGCTTCAAAATTGGCACCTTTTGAATTGAATTATTTATATTAAAAATAATTATATCATAATCGTATAACACTGTGTCGAAGTTTTCGGAATGAATGTAAGAAATATTGGAACAAATTATCTAAGTATTATTATTTCAGAAAATAAAATAGTAAGTCAACAACTGAACAACTGAAAGACGGAATTGGATTGTGAGTGAACTAGAACTAACGGAAGGAAATTTTCCTTTTAAATTAAATACAAATAGACACCTACAAGTAGGACTAAATAAATTCACTGGAATATGAATACACAACTGTTGATTTTACAACAAAATCTGAACACAAATGCGAAACATTTTAACTAAAAAATGCAAGAAATAAATAAGTTTTCTCTTCATACAATAGATACAACCTCAATATGACTGGATTTGGCAGTGCAGAAAGTAATGTGTTACTCGTTGCGCTTTACCTGGCCTACATTTTACAAAACATTACTGCCCCAAAAGGAACGTGAATACTTTGAGAATTAATTAGCCATTAGTTGCCAAAAAACTGACTTCAAAATTATTATTGTCTAGCTTAAGCACCACTGTACGTGCTACTAGCATCATCACTTGAGTTTCCACCATACATATCTGCAAGTTTTTTGAATCTTGGACCAAATGATGGTAAAAAGTCAAAGTTTAAGTCACTGTCAGTCGTCCCAGATGCTAGAGAAGACAATGATCCAAGAGAATTTCCATCTCCCTCATATGCGTAATTTCTAACATCATCAAATGGTAGTCCATCTGGGTCACGGTCTGCCCTGTCTTTGTTTCCTTGGACAAAGCTCTGCATATCGGGTTCGTCCGGATTATAAATAGCTGTAAGGTAAACAACATTAATATTAATATTTTGGATTTATATATTTAATGTTCGGAATATTAAGGGTTCACGCTTTGGACCTTAAGTTCACCACTGACCGTACAAACGAATATTTCGTTTGAAAATTCGAGAAATTATTTTTCGAAGAAAATGCTACTCTATCACCCCCCCCCCCCCCGGGGGCG
>JAQFYE010006162.1:0-11093 GCA_034694305.1 Protaphorura glebata
GATGGCGAGTGCTGTCAAAAACTGCGTGAGACTAATCAGGAGGAAGAACTCAAGGGCAGAAGAGATCATGAGACAGAAGAATGAGTCCAGATTGTCCACAGACAAAACACTCACCACTCAATTCATACAATCATAATAATACGAATACACGAACACTCCAGGATCTCAAATACGAACCTCAAAACATGATCCATAATCATTTCGCCCACTATCCCTTAAGGAAAATGTGAGATGTACATTTATTTCATGAAAATTGTGGCCGCGTCTCTTACGAGGGGAACGTCAGGGCGGATATTTTTAGAAGAATTTGAAATTCTTACCAGTGAATTCTGATACGATGACAAATCTGGAAAAATATGACACCCGTCGCCCATTTCAGGTTTAGGTCTGCAGTTGACCTTTACTTGAATTTTGGTTGTGTGTTTGTGCATGTGTGAATGGCATGAATGCCCTGGGCCTTGTCCCGCTGTTCCCTTCTCACGGCACGTGTTGAATGAACGCAGACGTACCGGCCCCACACAAACGCACCTCCAAAATCAAAATAAAGGTCAACTGCTGACCTAAACCTGAAATGTGCGACGAATGACATATCATTCCAGATTTCTCATCGCATTAGTATTCGTTGGTAAGAATTTCAATTTTGTCTAAAAATATCCGCCCTGATGATCCCCTCGTTAGAAATGTTGAAATACCTATTTTTTTTAGAAAACAGTGAGATATACACTTTGTAGGGTATTTTTTGGAAAATGTACATCTCACATTTGTCTATTACTAGCTGTAAGGGCGTAAAAAAATTATGGACCACCCTGTATGACGAGTGGAGCGTGATGTAGATGTAGATGATGTGTATTTTGACTAGTCTAAGTCTACAATGACGTGTTTTTAACTTTTACTATGTAGCTATGGAACTGACTTGTAATGTCTTACTTTCAGAGTCAATTCTGATTTTAGGAATGAGGCCTTTGGACGCGGCGGATGGTTTTTTGGGTAAAGTACGCCTACGACTTGGCCCACCTGCCCCTGTTGAGCGTGATGGTTGAGAAGTGCTAGTATTGCGAGGTGGGAAAGATGACCCACTCACTGTGAAACAGAGTGAAAGAAACAGAACGAAACAAGAAAAACAGAATGGACGAGAAGAAGAAGAAAAATGAAGGACAGCGGACCAAGCTCAAGCACCAGTCAGTGACAAGACCAAGAAAACTTTAGGCAAAAAAATATCTCAAGGGGTCACCGATTTGAAGACATTTTTTCATTTGATACCATCGTGACGTCAATGATAATGGCGGAAATTACGCGCGCGTCTCTTGCAGGAAAGGATTTTACTCAATTCATAGGGTAAAGTGTCCTAATAAGCCCCACCGACATTTGTGACCGTGCTTTCAAGGTCATGTGGTCAAATGGTTCGAAATAGGTGGGGCGAATTAGGACATCTCACCCTATGGGTTTGTCCCGACATGTAACGTATGGGATACCCGCACCACTACGCCATCTTGGCTCTGGTGGCAAGTAGAACTCACTTAAAAAATGACCGCTAAATGCATTTACACGTTAAGAGGCCTCTTCGAAAGCGGTTTCTATATTCTTAGAAGTCCCTGACGGACTAAATAGCTGAATGCATTTAGGAGCCATTTTGAAAGTGGTTTCTTCTGCTCGCGTCGTATGCTTCAATGTGCATGAAATGTGACCTGGAGAGGTCAAGCTTATAATATCTCAGTCAACTCCTTTGGGTCATGCGGAATCTCAGGTATCAAATGACAGAAACGTCATTATTTTAAACTGATTAATACAGGTCGTAATTTTTCAACAAGAAAAATGGAAGCAAATTTGTGCTCGTACTGTTTTTGGTTATTGGGACCTAAAACCCTTTCGAAAAGTCAGCTTTTTGCCATTATTTTCTGTTTTTCAATAAAACAAATATAACAACTAGTTCCGCTACAGCGTTTATTTTGAATAATTTATAGCGTAAAATTTTAAATTTTGTGCAGCCATTTTTGGTATCTCCAAAAAAAGGAAGAATTCTGTGCGATTACTGCATTTTTCGCTCATCTATTGCCAAATGTCAAAAACGGCTAGATTCATTTCTCGAGTCTTCTTTTTTGTTCCTACGGTATTGGACGGATGGGGGGAAGGTGGTGTACAGTATAGTTGTCAAAATATGGGGTAAGGGGTGAAAATAGCGGAGAAGAGAGTTGGGCGGGGGGGGGGCGCAAATGAGGAGAAAAGAGAGTCAAGTCATGTGAGAGCTTGTGAATGGTGGTAGCTTGAGGGAGACAGAGTGAAATAAGCTGATAGATAAAAATTTGAGTTCATGCAAAGTGGGGGACTGGGAGGGGGAGTCCCTGAGTTGAGGGGGTTGAAGAAATGATTGGAGATGACTCACCATTGGTGGTGTGCTTGTCTAGCTCTGCTAATATCTTGTTATCCTGTTGTATTTTGGCTATGATTCGATCGATTTCATAGTTGGTGATGGGTGGTTTATTGGCTGAGTGGTTCAGAGTCTGTTGTCTTTGGAGTCGGGTTGAGGCAGAGTTGAGGAATGACATTTGAGTGGTGAGGTCAGTGACGGAGGTGCTGCGACGTAAACGTTTCCGACTCGCATGTCTCTGAGGGGTTGGAGAGGATTTGTGATGGGCAGTGGCGATGTTCCGAGGGAGGGAGTGGGAGCCAACCCCACTTATAGTCCCACCCCCAAGCCAAGGGGATTTGAAAGTGTGATGGGACTCATGCAAAAGCAGTGCTCCCTCATGTCTAGTCTGCTCTGACGATGAACCTACAAGGACACACAGACAGACACAGAGAGACACACACACGCTCACAAACACACCCTAGGTCTAGGTCTAAGGACATGACCCAAGGACATGGACACAAAAGGTCACCCCTTACCCCCTCGTCTACCACCCCTTTCAAATATAATTCATTGCCAGAGTGCAGGTCAAGTCCACATAAATAGGTCATAGTCAAGGTCGAGTCAAGTATTTACGTTACTAAACCCTACAATCATTATTTTAACTTTTAATCCTAACTTCTATTCTATAGCTTCTAAAATCATTCCTAATCTTTAAATCTAACGCTTAACCTATAATTTTGACGTGTCAACCTTAATTCTAAAGTTTATCCCTTAATTTTAACGTTTAAACCTTAATTTTAGCGTTCTCCTTAATTTTAACTTCCTCCCTTAATTTTAACTCCTTCCCTTAATTTTAGCGTCCTCCCTTAATTTTAACTTCCTCCCTTAATTTTAGCGTCCTTCCTTAATTTTAGCGTCCTCCCTTAATTTTAGCGACCTCCCTTAATTTTATCGTTCTACCCATAATTTTAACGTATTACCCATAGTATTAACGTTCTACCCATAATCTTAACGCTTGACCCTTAATTTTAACCCACTTTCTTAATTTTTAGGCTACTCTTGACCCTGACCTTGAATATGACCTAATTATTATCTGGTTAGAATAGCCATTAGAACCTTGACCTTTTATTCTGAATTTAGTAATATTAATTTATATCAACCACTTGACCTGTCGAGGTAAATTGGGGGCCTAGTGGGTGGACGGTGAGATTCTGGGGGTAGGGGGTGCTGGATGTTCCTTTTTGAAAAAAGTGACATATTTTTTTTCTTTTTTTTTGAACTACCTCTGCTGGGGAAGAGTCCAGGAAGGAGTCCGTCTTCTCCTCCCCCTCCTCCGCCGAATGAAAAAGTCTCAATGGAGTGAGTGACCGGCGTTGACAGGGCAGTCGTGCACTCTCCTCGACTCAGAGCCGAGTCTGTGCAGGTCAAGGTCAAATGGTCAAAGGTTAGCACCAACAGGTAAAAAGGTTGTTGCAGAGTGCAGAAAATAAAAAAAGAGAAAGATTCTAATGAGGTCATGCTTGGACGTGTTTCTAATCATTGGAATATTTCCCCTATGTATAATATGACTCCTCCCACTTTCCCTGTAAGAAAGTGACACGTGACTTACCTGGCGTTGAGCAAAAAGGAGAGTCTGGAGGGGAGTGGCCAAGGGAGGATTGCCTGGAGTGGGAGGATGAGGCACGGACAGTTTGTTGTGAACGCTTCATGGCAGCCAACTCCAACATCAACTCCTCATGACGCACATTCTGCAACTCCGTCTTCTTCTCCAACTCCCGTATCTTCGACTAAAATCAACAAATTAATAAATAGTCACATTAATTAATTAATTACATATTCGTGGGCAAGGTTGCCCCGCCCCAATTTTGTACGACTGTTCGAATTTCCCTCATCCGGCTTTAATGGGCGTGCCTTGGTGGTCACATGCTCATGTTATAGGGTGAAGTATGTTAATTACAACCACCGTGGGAAAGTGTGCCAATTATGACCGTTTATCACGGGGGGTAAGGCCAAAGAAAACCCCTCCACCAGGCTGAAATCAGCACACCGTCTCGTCTTCACACGTCCGTTGGAGAAGTCACGTGGATTATGATAGGCTGGAATTAGCACACTTGTCCTTTATGGGTTAATTCCTCCATAACCTCAAAGAGTGTGCTAATGACTCCCACCGCCATTTGTGCGCATGCTTCTTGGTTGCCATGCCCACGTAGTTAAGAGGTAGACGTAATTATTAGCACATTGTCTCCATGGTGGCTGAAATTAGCCCACTCCACCCTAGTAATTGGAGTGTCTAGATGGTACACTTGCACCAATGTCAGAAAATTAGCACAATAATTCGTAAATTTGTAGGGTAAGGTGTCCTAATACTCATACTCCCCCTTACTCCAATACGCCCCGCTGCACTAATACGGCCCGCCAATGTTTAATAATATGATCACGTGATCCATAATGCAAACAAATGCCTATGGGGCTTTTTAGGGCACCTTACCCCAATAATTTGTGGAATGCTTGCTGGGAATTACCTGAAGCGTCTCGATGGTCTCCCCTGATTTTTTCTTGTCGACTTGAGTGAGTCGCGTGAGTCGATTGAGCTCATCTCTCTTGTCTCGGAGTTGTCCGAGAGCCTCAGCATGTTGTCTCTCGAGTTCTTTCCTGTGTTCGGACGCTTCGCGAAGTTGCTGCAACAAAATTAAAACAAACAAACAAATAAATAAATTGTATCGGAATGTTGACAACAGTGGAAACTGAAATGATTGACCGTAATAAGAGCAATTAAGTAACTAACTATCCAATGCTAATCCCACAACAATAGATATGACGATAGTTTGTAGGTCGAGACACCATTTCTGGTATTTGACGAACGGTAACTTTGTCCGTCCCAGCCTTATTAAAAGGTGTCCTAATTTTAAGCCCCATGTTTTGTGTTAAATATTAGAACGCAAATGCGACGTAGTAAACTTGTTGGGTGTATTGTTTGGTATGAGTAGGAAATAATTAGATCTTACGTCCTTGATCTCTTGTCATGTTGTCATAATGTTGTTAAAATATTAAACTGGATCTTCACTTCCTTCCCTATTTGTTCTCTACCCATAAATTCCCATCAAGGGAGTCACTAATCTCATTAGTCATTGTGGTTACTTCAATACTCACGGAATTACTTCAATTTCCAGGGTCCCTCATAAATAAAACCAAGCACTGATAGTAGTACTTCTACATTATTTAGGGTAGGGTCTCGTAATACGCCCCTGTGCCCAAATAAGGCCCGCTCTTCACTGTGTTTTGGGAAGTCACGTGATCTTGTAGTTTAAGATAGGGAGGGGGCTTAGTAGGACGTATGGAGGGTACAAATTTTGGTAGGACCCTATTTGTAGAAAATACCCGGATTCTAGGGAAGTTGATTAGATTTATGTACATAATTTAATACGGACATTCTGATTCACGTCCGTTTCTTCCACAGAAACTTTCACTCACTCTAGCTTCCTGGGTCTGAACTGAACAACATATTAAATAAATTATGAATAATCAGAATTTTGAAAATTATGGAAAGTCAAAATATTGGGACAATTTAATTTTGACATTTCTATGCATCAAAAATTGACAAACCTAAGCGAATGGCCACAGTCTGTTCCAGATTTTCAGAATAAAAATAAAAGTAATTTCAAATCTTAAAAGTCCAAATTTATTCTTAAAGAGCAGAAAGTAGGAATATGGGGCGAAATTGTATTTTCTGTAAGTCTAATATTACTTAGAAATCTGATTTCAAAATAATTTCAACCTTCAATCCCATAAACTGACGAGCCAGCCGGAAAATAAGTGTAGTAAAATTTGTGTAATAAAAAATAGTATTTAATTGCTAAAGTTTACAATTAAAATACTCAAATTAGAGTTTGTTCTACATTACATAAGAAAATACTGCACCCGTCTAAATCCCGAGTATTTTTCACCATGTCAAAAATTCGGAAGCCGTCAATATTTCCGAGTTCATTTATGAAATCCCACAAATAACTGCATAGTAGTGTAAAATTAATAATTAATCCAAATGTAAAAAACCCGGGCGATTTCTCCCCTCTAATCTACCTTTTATGTGAAATCAATTATTCCTGGAAACGGAGAAATTGAAACACTTAGCGAATTTGGCACCAAATTCGGGTAATTTCTCAAAGAATAAAATGTAAATGTCACAAATCCCAACCGAAGTGTTGAATTCATGTTCCAAAACTGATATAATTTCGCACTTTTTCACTTAACTCACAAAATACACCCGTATTTTCGGCGGAAAGCGATCATATCTTTGTAATTCACATGGAAATTTTGGAATTGGGTCCGAAGAACGGATCAAAAATTCTCAGTATAAAAGTTATTATGGGGGTACGGGACTGGAATTGTCAAAAACCCGGGTACTAGCCTCTCCCACATAATAAGCCAAAAGCGGAACTAAATTATCTTACAATTTTGTTAATTTGGTGGTGCGCTCATATTATTTTGCTCAGAGATTGTCTTACATTCCACACATCAGCCCTTCATTGTATGTGTAAAATTACACTGAACTTCTGCATGTGAATGAAAGAGCAAGTTTCCGTTTCATTTCGTTACATTAATTCAGAGAACAAAGGCCAGGAATAAATGAATGCGCACTGCTGTAGCCGTTCTTTAAAGACCATTTATGGTGTCCGGCCCTTGACATTTGTAAATTAGGTCAAATTGAGTTATGTATGTTTTGGTTGGGTTCGCAGAGTGTGGACGGGTTAAAATCTGCTAATATTGTTCTTATGGCCTAACATGACCCTTATGGCCTAAAATAATGTGACATGTGAGTGTTATGGCCTAAAATAGTGTTACCTTTAGAATAGACTCCAGGGTGGAGATGGTTGGGGGTCAGTGGAACCCGGCTGGGGAGTTTGTGGTAACTTGGCCAGTGATGGTTGTCAAGGACTTGGAAGTAGGGCAGACAGTGATGACCAGGAGAGGTCAGGGTGGTCAGAACAAGGACTTGTTCTTGTCGTCGTACTCGTAGTTGTACTTGGTGTTGGTTCGGTGAAGGAGGCGCGGGAGGTGTCGTTGGAGCAGTAGTCCAAGCTACTTGGTGTCCTCTTGGGTGTCCTCTTGGACTGAGACATGACACATGCACATGGACAACTCAACTTCCTTCCGTCCGTCACCCAAACACCGTCACCCGAGTCCCGGAACTCACAATTCCACTCTGACTCTCTGGACCGAGTTTTTTTTTCTTCCAACAACCATCAAATTCTCTTCTTCTTGGTCAAGGTAGCCAAGTACTCCTGGTCGTGCTTTTCCCGACACACTAGCAGTGTCAGTCACGGTCCTCAGAATGGCCCAATTGGCCCCAAACCATAATATACGGAAAAGTCAAATCCCCAAAATTGTCTGGGGCCAAAATTTGACTTGGCCCCGAAAGTGGCGTGACCTTCAAATTGCCGACAACATTTTGTCGTCGTGGGTCAAAATAGTGGGTAAAATGTTGTCGCGGCCCGAAAATTGCCTTGGGTCGGGTCGAAAAGTTGTCCTGTCTCGAAAATTGTTTTTGGTCAAAAAGTTGACCTGAGCCCAAAATTGTCCTACTTAAAAATATTCCTGGCTCAAAAGTTGATCTGCGAAGAAATTGTCTTCCTTAAATAATTGACCACCCCTGAAAATGTACCTCCTATAAAATTGTCCTCCTGTAAAAATCTCTCAAAACTTGTCCTCCCCTAAAAATTGTCCTTCACTTAAAATTGTCCTCTTTTAAGAATGGCTCAAAAATTGTCCTCCCCTAAAATTGTCCTACGCCAAAGAATTCCTGGCCCAAAAATGTCCTCCCCTGAGAATTCTCATCCTCTCAAATTGTCCTCCCCAAACATTGTCCTACCTCAAAATTTCTTCAAACTCAAAAATTGTCCTCACATAAAAAATATTCTGCAATCAAATCGTCACATTCTAAAGATCGACATGATCCAATATTTGTCCTACATCGAAAATTGTCCTACCCTGACAGATTGTCCTTCGAATTTTGGACAAGATTAATATTAAATATGGACAATATTTGGTTGTATTAGGACAAAACCGCGAAGGTGACACCGAAATATTATCTTTGGCGGGTTATTTGACATTATTGGTCAAAATTTTGGCGTGGTACGGTAAGGTCGACCTAAAATGTGTTGAATTTGAGCCATGAATTTAGGGGATATAGATCCGGGACTGAGTGAGTCATCGGAATCCCTCGGCACCCGCCCTTCTTCCAGCTGCCCCATGAAATACCAATCGATGAGGATGGGAACAAGAGGACCAGTCGTACTACCCGGGTGTTTCGGTTAGAACAAGACTTGCCCTACTTTCTCGGGGAGGAAAACTTAAAAGTACTTACTTCTACTGCGACGAGGCATCGGACGGACTCACACTCAGAAATCGATAGTTTTCATAGGAAAGAAGGATAATATGGAATATACACACACCCTAGCCCGACTCCGCCCCCTCCTTTCTCCGCTCCCAACAACTCCCGGACCCAACTTACCCGCATTCTCCCTGGGTTAACGCACACAGACACGGACCTCCTTGTAACCTGATCTCCTCTCCAGAGAATCTACAGGTAAAGAGAAAGACACAGGAGACAGGCTCAGGTGTAACCGCCAATTAGTCAGACCCCTAATCCCGCCAATTTATTTCAACGACATACTTCAAATCTACAAAGTCTCAACAAATTACCCGCGTGGGGTCATCAGGGGGTTCTAGTCAAAAACTTTCAGAGGGGGGGCCTCATTTCCATTCATTTTCCATTTTTCCATGCATGGTTTTGACTCCGACACGTTTTTTTTGCATTTTATCATTATACTTTGACCAAAATTATTTATCATTAAAAAAATCCGATACTCTTAACATATTTCAATTTATCCTCATGGAAACGTATTTTTTATTAATTACTTCCTACTACTAGGGGTACCTCCTATGAGCTTAGCTCTTGATTTTCCTCAATTCCTTACAAAATATTCCGTAAAATAAATATATTTAAAATGTGTATAAAAATTTGAAAACGTACATTAGGTATTAAATACTAGCTACAATTATAGGGTCAGACTTTTCAGATTCAACTGTTATAAATGTGCGGACTATCCATTCCTTGAAGAGTCCAACCAGCCGCCTCTATTTTTCTTTCCAGGTTTCACAATTTCAAGTCTTATTAATTTGCAAAAAGACCACTTGTATTTTACATTTTAGTGTACAAGGTGCCAATTATGTATTGATCTCCTTATGAAAAGCTCAACCTAACTATCCCTGGTCTCACATTCCAGACACACCTACAGTATTTCAATAGGTTATGTAATGGATTTGAATGAGGTGTATTTAATTGTTATAGCTGTTCGATAAAGAGCAGTTATAGTCTGCCGTTTATTATACCCACCCGCTTCCAGCATTTATATTTGGGACCAACCCGTGTTTCGTCCTCCAAAAGAGTCTCATTTCTTTTCCGATAATGAGGAAGTCTAATTATTTTGGGATTAGAGAGGAAGGAGAATCTTGTTCGCGTGTGACCTTCATCTCCACGCCCCGCACAGTCATCTCAGCCACACCACAGAATGGAAAATAAAATTACAGGGTGGTCCATAAGTATAGTAACGTATGCTAATTTTTTGCATTATCAATTTGTGGCCGTAAAATAAAAATTCGAGGTGGTCTCTGTAGATAAATCGAAATGTTTGGTATTTTGTTGAAAATGGGGCAAAGATGTTGCGGAATTTGAGAGTGAGTGAGTAGTTTGAGACGGATGTGTCTCGGAAAAGGTCCGGAATGAAATGGGTTGGGATGATGCGGATGTGCGTAGTGCGTAGTACAAGTCACGCCGTCACAAACACACCTTGTGGGGCGAAGGAATGAAGAAAACGGGTAACGGGTGAAAGGAAAACCGGGTAAAGTGACTTTTCATTCATACAAAGCGGGATTGGGATCAGAAATGGATCAAAGAAGGAAATTCAGGACTTTTCCTTCTCACGCACTCCCGCCCACATACATCTCCTTCAACTTAGACTTTCATTTAAATCTGCGTGGGAGTATAAGCATCCACGCAGTTTAAAAATATCACGGCAAGGACTCATTCACAGATTTATTTATTCATGCTAATTTCCTAAAAAAAAATTCTGATGTTTATCTCACCATGCAATATTAGTTGGGAGTGAAAACTTAACTTCCTCCAAACCGGTCAAACAAAATTTTGAAAATCTCGGAAAATACGAAATTTTTTTTAAAAAAAAAGAGTAACTTACTATTGTAACTCCCAATTTTTGTCCGTCTCCGATTGGGTTTCCGAGCAGTGTCACAGGTTACAGGCCACCCTGTATATAATGATGGTCGGTACAACTGTATCTTTATATAGTGATGTATATGAATGTCGGTCCTAATTTATACTTCATGACCTTTGTATATTTTCCGTCAATTACCTGACCCAGCAATCCTCTCAAAATCAGCTTAGCCAATTTTTATACGACCTGGGCCCTTTGAAGCTAATTTTTGGGAGGTAGCTTTTGGAGGTCAGAAACCTGGTGGGCCAGGTGCATATGCAATTAAAGAGTATTTCAATATTTCCGAATAAGTAGAAAATGACTAACAAGGTCACAAACGTAATTTTGCGTTTATAGTAACGCAAAATGCATTTACTGAAATAGCTAACGAGGAATGTACCCAGGCTGTCCGGCTCCGATTTCGCCCAAACTTTTTTTCCTGAAAGACCTTCACCAAAAACTAGTATGACCAAAGTATG
>JAQFYE010006163.1:0-11091 GCA_034694305.1 Protaphorura glebata
AACATCCGATTCTGTGATTATTATGAGAGCGCAATAATTATCTGGATGTTTTTAATAATTGTCGTACCGAAGTCAAAACTGTCACAATTAGCGGTAAAACGACATAATCGAAATACCAAAATCAACCCACTTTACCAAATTTCAAAAATTTACCATGGTAGATTCGATCCATGTACAGACACAGGGACAGGTGGAATTACAGGGGATGTCACTGAATTATCCGCTACAACGTCGTCGTCCTGCTCCATATCTTCAACATCCACGATCTCGTGGACAACTTTCTTCTCTTTCTTGTCCTTAGTCTTCTCTTTCCGACTCATTTTTAAATAGTATTCCTGGAATGGAATAATAAAAATAAATATTATCAACGAAATAATTTATTAGATTTGGTTAAATTACGCAACTAAATTTTAAGGAAGTACGTCAGAACACTTGGTAAGTCTGTTGGGATGAATTGACTGATTGATTGAAACAAAATAAACAGAATAAAAATAATAAACAGTGATTCTAAAAATAAAATATAGACAGACAGAACCGGCGAAACTTGCAACTTTGAACTTGCGTCGAAGAATTCGGATTTGGAATCGCAATCGCAGTGGGCACATTGGGTGTGGCTTATGAACTCACCTGTTTTTCGAGTTTCAGGAAATTGAAACTGACAAGAGATCGAATCTTATAAAATTCGGAGTTTTATCTTTAACTGATTAAAAAGACTTCAAATCGTAAATTGACACGGACGTAAATTTTTAAAAGTTTGGTAACAATGAATTGAAGTGAAGGTGAACTGGCGCCAGCGGGAGAGCGGCAAATCACGGACGGATAACAATTGACGAACCAAAATTAGTACCTTCTGAGAATTCAACCCTTGACGGATAATGACGCACAAAAATAACCATTAATTATCCATGTGAGTTAATTAGTCAGTTTCAGTTAATTTAGGAGAATTCTGGCTAATTGGAAAGCAAGTCAACCGTAATCAAATTCGCTGTAAGGCATGATTGGTATGATACGATATCGTAGTATTAGTGTAATCTTCTAGGGGCGCGGGTTGCTTTACTTTTATGATTAGCGAAGAGAAAAAGGTACCCTAGTAGTAGAAAGTAGAGACAGTAGATAGCACAACATAGCGAAAGAATAGGGGACAACCCATACCATTTTTCTGCAGTGCAGTGATCCTAACAATTGTGGTACTTTATAGTATAATGTATGCGTCGAATCGTAATTAATAACGCAATTTATGAGGTAATGCTAAATTTTTAATAAAGCTTTAAACGAGTTTTTATGCAACACTGCCTTTCCCTACTACTAGTGGTACATTCGACCTACGTTGAGCGAAATAAAAATAAGACAAACTATTCTTCAAGGAAAATTTCGAGTGTGATGACGGGGCAAATTAACATTATTTTTGTTATTAATTCGTAAATTGAATTTATGTACGGCTGCTAGAAAGGCTCAAGTAAGGCATTAAATAATTTGAATATATATAGGAAATAATTCCTATATTCGTAACAACTTAAAATGTTTTGAGACAACTTTCAAAATTCAAAAACTCGAAAAAAATTCCAATGGAGCAACTTCGGTATTTTTTAAAAAATTTGAACAAAAATTGTAAAATTGATTGGGACATTACTCCAAAACCCGGATACGTGTCATTACGTGAGCCCCCCCTTATTGACCTGAATGTACACGTAGGGTACGTATGAACTGCGTGCCTAAGTGCGAGACCCAACCCCCTTATTTAAAAAAATTGTTTTTATTATGTCTTCGTAATAAAGATTGTGAAAAAGTACGACGAGATACTCCCTTAAAAATTGTCTAAAAACGACTTTTACATGCAACCTATAGTTGATTTAGTCAGACAAATTCTTTGAATCTCCACTCCGAATCGAATCCGACTCCGAATCCGGCTTTTGCCGGATTCGACAGTGACGAATCCGAATCCCGGGCAAATCGGGATTTGTGCGGATCACTAGTGCGAAAATAAATTAAAAAGTTGCTGCGCGGTTTAATGTCCCTCTTTCACACATGCCAGCTGAACCGTTTAAGAATAACTACGAAATTAAATTACTCGTGAAGAGAACCAATGAACCAAAGCACCTATGATTATTGCATCTTAAAATTACCATTACGCACTATGCGAATAAGCTGCGCGTTTTCAATTTTATTAAAATTATAAAAAAGACAAAAAAATACTTTGAATGTTAGCATTTGTGATTTTCATTACTTCATGCACATGCCGAACCTATTGACTTTCACTTAAAGGCTATTAAGCAAGACTTTTAAATTCAATTTGCAAAGTGGTAGATGCAGCGCCCCGTCAATGTAATGTTGGTCTCACGGCCTCTGCTCTGACTTACAAGATCACAAGTAATTTAGCAAGGTCAATGTTAGTTATGCAACAATTACATCAACTTCAACATTAGAATGCTGTTCGAAATCATATCATAAAATGACTTCAATGGAGTTCTGTTTCTGACAATGTTTAACAAGCAAAGATAAAGCCAGCTATCGACACATCTCATTTTAAAACTAGAAATCTCTATACTTTAGTCATGCAGTTAATTCTCAAGTACCATCCAAACCTCCCATTTTTGTCAACCCAAGCCCAAAAATGATTGTCAGTATGCAAAAGGAAATCATTAAACAAATTCCACAGAATAATATAATGTTATATAATTCAATTTTTGATTATTTTTGACAATCAAATAGAATTGTGTAACTTCACCTCCTTCCTATTCTAACAGCACTGCTAAATGACAGTTGGCGTTTATATCAACATTTTTTATCATCACGAACACTGACAATGAGAGTTCAGGGTCCACCACTTGTTGTCAATAAGATAACCTTGAATATCTTTTAATTATTACTTGTACCGTGTGCATTTATGTATTATAGTGGACTATTGGACTGCGAGAACTGTTCTGTCATAGTTTGGCATAAGGGTGATTACGAGATTCCGTATGCGTGTATACGATGCGAATGATTATATTTTCAGTGGTTCTGCTCCAATTGGGCTTCAGACATCAAGCACTGACTGAAATCGGCAGCATTTGGTAAAATCCCAATAATATTGCTGATATGTTCGGGAAAGGGACAATTTTGGCTATAGTGGCCGCAGTTGGAGCATACTATTATTTCAACCTGCGTGAGCCTCCGAAACAACCCACTCCGGTTGTTGAAATTGCTACCGGAAGTATTCGAGGAATTATTTCCACGTCCCGGGAAGGACGGACTTTTTACGAGTATCTTGGAATTCCTTACGCACAAGCACCGGTGAATGAACTGCGCTATGAGGTATTTAGTAGTTCATACCGGTTACGTAGTATATGTATTGTTATACTGTTCTTAAAGATTTAATTTTGAATTTTAACATGTATAGCCCCCAAATCCAGCCAAAAGCTGGACAGGAATCAGAGAGGCCAACAAATATGGAGCAGAGTGTGCTCAATTCAATATATTAGTAGGAGGAGTCTTGATGGGAGAAGAAGACTGTCTATTTCTGAACGTTTTTACGCCGAACGTAAGTTAATCTTTCGGCAATCTTCCGAAAGGAACACGGATTTCCACTCTGCCCCATTTCAAGATTTGTGTTATCCTTGGATATGTCTATCCCAAGGATGTCAACTCTGATTCCGAAATGGGGCATGCTCAGTCTCACTCTTTTTCGCCAACGTTTAGAGACTCTTCGTCTCGAAAGCGTTCCCTTGAACGAAGCTTTAACTCCACAGACTTAGGGCGTCTTTCTTAAACCATAATATGGAATGTCAATCCATTCTCTACGAAAAATACTTAAATAGAAAAATTTGAGAAATAAACGATAACATAATTTGTTAAAATCCATAATCAATCTAAAGATGTAACGTCATTCTGTTGAGGACGATACACGAAATAAATTATACTCTATAAAACAAGCAGTAATTAGTTAGATAATCCTTGTGAATTGTATTGATTTAGTTAAAGAAAGATGCGAAACTCATGCCGACCATGGTATGGATTCATGGTGGACTATTTGTGGCGGGTTCCAGTAATATGTACAGACCAGATTTCTTCATGGATGAAGATGTTGTTTTAGTGACAATTAACTACAGATTAGCAGCACTGGGTACGACTTATTTTGAATGAATGCGTTAGAATAGAACGAAACACATTTGTTGTTCTAATGGATTAGTAATTGTACAGGATTTCTTAATACTGGCGACGGACTTGTACTGGGGAATATGGGTTTGAAGGATCAATCATTGGCACTTAAATGGGTCCAACAAAACATTGAGAAATTCGGGGGTGATCCGAACCAAGTTACGATATTTGGAGAAAGCGCTGGAGGTGCTTCCGTACATTTCCAAACGTTGTCGCCGATGTCAGAAGGTAGATTGAATTTGTTGGTTTGAGTTGATTATGGGTTTGGTATTTAATTTAACGGTTCTTTTAAAGGTTTATACCATCGAGTAATTTCTCAGAGTGGAGTGACGCTAAATCCTTGGGCAATGCGTTCAAATGTTGCCGCCCAAGCTAAACGGCACGCCAAGATGGTAAATTGCCCAACCGATAGTATGTCAGAAATGGTAAAATGCCTGAAAAATAAACCAGTCAAGGAACTCTTGGAAGCTCATCGGGAATCGTCGGTAATTTGTTAATTACACTTTCAATCAGAAAAGCCGTGCACTTCGATTTGTATTTTATTTCTCCTTTTAAAAAATAGAACCACCTTCGGGACCCAATTACAATTTTTGGGCCCACACTCGAAGTTCAAAGTAAAACTACGTTCCTTAGTGAACACCCGAGGGACATAATTAAATCCGGGAAACAAAGTCGAGTACCGTGGATGACTGGAATGAATTCACACGAAGGGCTTCTCTCATCTCCTGGTAAGTTCAAAGTTTGGAATTTGTGGAAATTTAAATGTTGAAAAGTAGTGTACCAATTTTGGTTAATTTGTAATGTTTGATAAAGTTGTAATCCATCACCGCTGAAATTATTAATTGTCAATTATTTCGTGCTCTAAACTAATCTTCAAAACTTTTAATGTAATGGAAGTCGCCAGAAAATTATGCTTTTAAATAATCCTTACATTTTCTTTACAGTTATCGTTCGGAGCGAAGAAATGCTGGCAAGATTTGATACAAAATTCAATGAAGTGATGCCAAATTTCATTTTCTACTCTAAGGAAGGGAGAGAAATCGAGTCTGATATGTCAAAAATTCGAGAGTTTTATTTTGGAAAAGGAGAACGAATTGATACTCCAGCAAAAATGGAGAACTACACAAACTTGATGACAGATTGGGTTTGGGGATTCGGTCTGGAAGACGCAATCAGGATGCAGTCCGAGTTTTCTCCAGTTTATGCTTACTATTACACGTACAAAGGCCAGTTTACTTTATCCAACATTATTCTTGCTCTGAAAGGCAAGTACCCGGCTATCGTTGAATTATCCTGGTATTTCCTATCAAAATGGGTGAACGAGAAAGTATTCAACGTCAAAATGCCCCATTACGGTAAATTATGACATTTTTAATTTATAAATTAGTATCAAAACAATAATTTATTAGGAATGAAGCGCAGATTGTTCAGAATTAGCGCCTGAAGGCAACCGTTTTGGCCTCTGGATGCCGCAAATTTTGGGTCAATATTTCGGATAAAATCTGGTCACATTGAAATATCTAGAACGGAATCCCCACCGTTATACTCGATATTGTCTTACATTTTTTCTACCGTATAACTAAATTTCATTTTTGATTCGAAATATTAAAGGTCCCTGTCATGGAGATGAAATGTCCCTTCAGTTTACGTTAACTGGACTATCTAATGTACGACAAGAACACCCAGATTATGCACTTTCGAAGAAGATTGTCAAACTTTGGACTTCTTTTGCGTCGAACGAGTAAGTGATAATTTGATGATTTTGATTAAACGAAATTTTCATTAATTCATATCTGTTTCACAGGAGTCCTCTCAAGTTCATCGGACAAACGTGGTTACCAGTTGACTCCAAGTCCAAAGGAATCAATTATCTACAGATTGACACTAAAGCCGAAATAATTGAACAACCTAACCAAGAAAGATTGGCATTCTGGAAAAATCTTCGAACAACGTAGTCCCAGTTCCGAATAAATTCTCTTTCAGTTTTATACTAAAATATATTGTGATATATGTGGTTGCTGACCTCCAGATGATTTGACATTTTTTGCCGGGTTGACTTATTCACTGAACAGCACAATATTTCCATACGGTAACACACCTGTAAATATTCCGTACTACCGCCTGGTGTGGTAGCGTTGGCGAATTATCGTGGTCAACATTACAATAATGTATTGGTAGTCAGAGTTTAGCTGTTATTATTGTTGTGCCATTCCTCGCGTTTCGATTTATATTTGAAATTATTGTATCGACTATTTCTTCCGAAAGTTATCAAAATGGAGCTTCGCTTATTATGATACTCAAAACCAAGTCGTAATTGACCTTCCTACTTCTTTGACAATTAAAGATCACTGACAAATAAAAAAAACTTGAAACTAACTCATGCACTGTTTTATTTTCAGGCGATTACATCCTTCGTCTTTGGTAGATGAATTTGATAAAGATCTCGATTACATAGCATGCATAAATTAGAACAATATAATATATTGTTAATATATGTATAATATAAACATTATTCTGTCGTGCAATTAGTGTATATATTCTGGAGAGCAACTATCCGGTGTCCAAATCTGTGGCGGATACTTATCAAGCGCAAAATCTTTTGTAAACACATTATCCTCTTGCGAAAAGTTCATTATGACCACATTTTGTTCGGTTGAACTGACCACAAACGTAAGGGTCATGACCGGTAACACATTGTCTGCGCTCAAGAAATCACCAACAATATCAGAGTCCCAAACAACAGTGAAGGTGTCGTCGGAAACGTTCTCTAAAACCCCTGTTCCCCATCGTCCATACTGTAGGTAGAGCTGTGTACCCGAGTTGTACAAAAATACGTTTAAATCACCTGTGAGTAACAAAATTTTAGAGCGTTAACCAAAGCTTTGCTGTTATAGTCATTTAAACCTCTTCAGTTCAAATTCGTCCTTACGATATCTTGCCTCGTAGTCATAAAGTGATATCAACGAGGGGGCTTTTGTTTAGAGAAGTTATTCCCCGAGGATCCATCGACCCAGATTATTAAACAAAGATCGAGGTGAGGACCAAATACCGTGCAAACACCCAGCGTACAAGGAATTGAAGGTAGGTCGACCAGGAATTGAACCCGGGACATGATGGACGAAGCGTGGCACTCACTATGCGCTGAACGCTTCCTGACTACCCTGTAAACCTTCATGATTTTTCCAAATGCTTACCATAAATTGGGTTACCATACTGTCCAATCAATTCAGAAAGGTTTGCGTGATTCAGTTTTGTGAAGCCCTCGTAGTTTGTGTTAACTCGATGATGTTTACGGGATACAATTTTTTTCGGTTCTTCTTTTGTCATTCGTGTGACATTTGTTGCAGTCTTTCCTAAAGAAAGAGCCTCGTACTTATAAGACCGGAATTGTATAATACCCAAGGTTTACAGTCGTATGCGTACCCAATAACTTATTGAATATCGATTCATGTAAATCCTGGTGGCTGAGCCCGTATAAAGTCCCTGGACCGTTCGTGACAGAAAAGATTCCAATCTTCAAAGCTGGATACAGCGATAATCTGCTTCGAAATGGTGGCCAAGTGCCTTCGTGACTCGATACACCCCAATCTAGAGAAGCCAAGTATTTTGAAAAAATCAATCAACATTGACAGAATTCAAAATTATTTTGGAAAATTACTGTCATAGAGTCCCAGCCGTAGACCGAGTCCGTAAGCATAATCGCCATTAATAATATGCTCAGGATCAGTAGTATCTTCAAGAGCAAAGCTCAAGTAGAACGAGGGTCTGTGTAATTGCCTCATCATATTCTGTACAAAAATAATTGTGATTATTTGTTTGCTTCATCACTTCAAAAACAACTTGAACGACGGATACAAAATTATTTGATGGCAGTATACGGTCTTACCGCTGGAACAATCTGTGTGTTTCCAACCTTCCCATAGTTTAGGTGGAAATTAATGTATTTGATCATGTCGCCTGGGGTTGGAAGCATTCCTCCAGATGGCAGAGCTACTGCCATGCGCCTAACGGTCAAAAAAAGTGAATGTTTAATTTCATGTACGTACTATACGACGTTGTTGGAAAGGAAAAAAAATCAGCAGTGTACAGGGTGGGCCGTAAGTAAGTGCCCAACTTTGAATGGGTGCTGTCAGGAAACCCGTTGTCGGATTTGTCTGGGGTTTGCTTTCCTGGATAGCCCCTGCGATTTCAAAAAGGATAGGTATGTCACCTTCACATGACTTTGCACTAACTAACGGCAACATCACCAATTAGCTTCGGATTTTGCTGGGTTGGCATGAGAGAATTTCGACATGTATGACGGAAACCTCGCTACAACCCCAGAATAATTTTTTCGCCAGAATTTTTGATTGAATCTCGCCCTCTACAACGTTTTGAATATTTTTCAAAAAAGGTTTCAAAACTTTCTATTTTTTTTTAAAAATTAGAAAAAATTAATTTTCTTTTAAATTTTGAAACAAACTTTATTACCGTTGAAAATTTTGAAAAAAAAAATAAACGAAATATTTGAAGTTTGTTTTTAAATTTTAAAAAATTATTCAAACGAAAATTTTAGCGACAATTCTATTCCGAGGTTGCAACGAGGTTCCCCATTACACATGTCAAAATTCTCTCATGCCAACCCAGCAAAATTCGTTTTATAAGCTAATTGGTGATGTTGCCGTTAGTTAGGGCCAGGTCATGTGGAGGCGATATACCTATCCCTTTTTAAATCGCAGGGGCTATCCAGGAAACCAAACCCCATACAAATCCGTCAACGGGTTACCCGGCAGCACCCATTCAAAGTGGGGCACTTACTTACGGCCCACCCTGTATATAGACTAAAAATTAAAGCCAACTTTGTATCTCGGAATAACCGAATTCTGGGACTCTGCCGACAATACTTTCAAATTGCGACGAAACATAGTATGTAGGATCGTAAAACAGAAGTTTTACGGTATGATCAACTCAATCTTAAAAATCAGTTACTTTAGCAGCTCTGAATTAAATCTCAATGTCGTCCCGTCACGTCTGTAGTATCCACGTGACATATTCTCCATGCTGCCAAAATCCAAGTCTTCGCTTATAATTAGTGTGTCGGTCATTCCAATCTGATCCAAAAGGTTTCTCGCCTATATTTTAATCATGAGGCGTTATGTTATCAATATTTTTTTGAGATATTAGATTTTTTAATTGACAAGCGAACCAGTTCCGAAAATGTTGACCCTGCTACCGCGCCAAGAAGATCTGCCATCAATCCATACATCGCATTATTGTAGTTATAACCAGTTCTGAATGGACAGATCTCTTTGATATATCTCGCTCGGCTGTAAGCAATCACTACATATTAATGCAAGTAATCTGGGCAATTTAACGCTCGGTGACAACTTGACTTACTAAGCAAATTCTTGAGAAGTTCTGATAGCCCCGAATGTTCTTCCCATGATATTTGTAGATAAACATGCTCGATGAGACAGCAAATCTCTAAACGTTACTGTTTCCGAGCGATACCTGGATACAAAGCAATTACTTTCAAAGTGTTCAAATTTTTACGAACTGACTGCATTTAAGTAATACAAACCTGTCACTCAATGTAAAATTGTAGTCTTTTGGTAAGAGATTGACAATTGGTTCATTTAGTGCCGACGTTCCCAAACTTGGAAATTTTTCACTTAATGTTTTGACGACTAGCGTTGCCGTAAGACTCTTAAAAGTACAATTTGTGAAATTTTTAAATATTAGACAAAATAGATGTTGGAGGCTGTATGTTCATAATCTTTGACTCTAGGGAATTAGTAATTCAACATTAAATTCTCTACTAAATATGTATGTCATTTTTTCCTGCAAACCTCCAAGTGTGGATGTGTAGGAGTAGTTTGACTTGACTAGCTGATACTTACCTTTGTGACGGAAGCCACAGCAAAATTGGTCTGATTGTTAGCGTTGAGAAGATTTTCTAAATTTTTAAATCCATAGCCTTCAGCAAATGTATCATCTGCTTTAAAAACTGCAAATCCAACTCCTGGGACGTTATTTGATGGCATGAACTCATCTTGTATCAAGTCACCAAAATATTTAATCTCCTCCGAAGTAAAGTCGCTGTGAACACAACTACAAGAAACTGCAATTGCAACTACAATAAATAAAAATTTGATTCGAAACATTTTAATTATACACGAAACACGACCTCGCTCAAGACTGTAAGAACAACTGCATATATTTTTCAAGTGTACGTTGTTACTTTATAAGGTCGTGGTAAAAAGTTTGCAGCTGCCAATTTGATGAAATGATTTTGCTACAGGTTTTTGAGTGGAACACGTACTTATACATTACAAAATATATCTATCTATATGGCTTTTACTAGGAAAATCTGAATTGATTGTATAATGCAGTTTTAATTTCAACCAAAGCTTACCTGAGTGACAATCCTTTATCCCTTGCTTGCGTGTCGACTAGTTTTTCTTTTATCGTATGGATTTTGAATACCCAGTCAATCAATAGCTGTTTGTTGACCAATTTGACCGTGTCACACGCATACAACGTGTTTCACATTCACTTTAAATTAATGTATGTCTCCAAAAAATAGAAGACACCCCTGACGTCACAAAAATAACAAGTTGTTGCTGACATTTCTGCTGGTTGACATGAGGGTGTTGCAAATATTATAAAATCATACCCCTCGAGTAGCTATCAGTAAACATCGGTTGCGATACGGAACACCCTATCGCCTGTTTCTCTCCAAATTCGCATGACAAATTGACAACGTTATGCGTGCCGATTTGCCGGTGACGTCAGAGGTGTCTATTGTTTTGCCATTTTCATTTTACAAATATACAAGTACTATCACCAGGTAGTTTGAAAAAACACAAGCCACATTTTGATTACTTGTCATCTGGACTTGTTGGATAGAATCCAAAGTCCTAGGAGTTTCCAAGGCTCGTTCGAACAGACGATGAATCCTATATTTGTCCAACG
>JAQFYE010006164.1:0-11091 GCA_034694305.1 Protaphorura glebata
CATCGTTGGACAACATAGGATCATCGTCTGTTCGAAGGAGCCTTGGAAACTCTTAGGACTTTGGATTCTATTCAACACCATCTTTTTCAATTTAATTTTATACAATACTTAAAATTTTGTTTCACCCGTTTGAAGCAAGTTGATTTTTCACTGTCTGGACATTTTGATGAAAAAAATTGATTTTTTCCTCTAAAGGCCTTGACCAATGAGAAATCGACTTGCTCTAATTCAGTTGAACAAAATTTCTAAAATTTCATGAAATTATAAAACAAAAAAGATGGCATAGACAGATTAAAAAAAAAAGTTTTGTGCATGTTTTGAATTGTTGTGGTCTTTCCATGCAGTTTCCACACTCCTCAGCGCCGCTAAGAACGGGACTTTGAAGCGGAATAGCTCTCTGAATTCCACATAAGATTTTTTATAAAATGCTTATTACACTTTTCGTTTTAGTCCCGCAGATTGTTCTGCATCTGAAGTGGGATGGGGCGGCAAAAGTTATGAGCCACCCTGTACATTCAACTAATTCTGCCTATTCTCTCACCCATCGAGAAAGATTTGTGTTTTATGTCATCATCTGAACATGAGGGAAGTTTGCCCGTGAATTTTTGAAAAATTGCAACGCAGGCAGAGGCCGGACTTTCTCTCTTGTCGTCCAATTCACCGAAAACTAAAAAAAAATATAAATTTCCTGCTTGGAGAGCAAAACTTAATTAGTAACTATTAAAATTTCAATGATGGATTTGGCTGGAATGAAGGTGAGTGGTTTTGGTTGTTTTTACAATATTTTAATTTAATCCGACAATTTATACAAATGGACTGAACTGAAGTGAAGTATTGGAATTTTGTTATTGTTGAAACAGGTGGCAGACTTGAGGAAAGAACTGAAAGCCCGTGGTTTGCCGACCGTTGGGACGAAGCAGGATTTGATTACGAGATTGGAGGGAGTGGTGGAGGATAAGGAGGAGGTTGGAGGTAAAATTTCAATCACTGTTTAAAAGTACTGTTTAAAAGTACAAAATTAATTGTCCGGTGATTGTGTATTTTTAAATAGAAAAGTCAGCCACGACCGCTGTAGTAGACGATGGATTGCTGGACGACGAAGATGATGATGACGAGTTGTTGGCCGGGGAGGTGGGGATTTATTTTATTCAGTTTTTTTTAAAGAATTAGATCCAGGGTTCGTCGGTAATTATCCTTGGTAATTACCGGTAATTAAAAGTCCTGTAATTCCCAATTGGTAATTACCACTCGGTATTAACGGCGATTACCTTGGCAAATATCGGCACTAGACGTAATTACCTTGGTAAATACCGGTGTAAACGGTAATTACCGTGGTAAATACGGTTAATAAACCGTAATTACCCTGGTAAATTACTAACGCTAATTACCTTTGTAAAAACCGATAATTACCTACTGATTACTGTCCGTACCATCATCGCTGAATCAATCTCACGGGGTAAAGGGATTTTACACGCTTACAAATGTTGCCTCGTTTTGTGTAAACAAAAATTCTGCCGTGCATCATGGATATGACGTTGATACAAATTGCAAAAAAAAAAACTCAAAAAAGAACTAACAAAAGAAGATTTAAAGAAAATTAAAAATTATATAAAAAAAAAAATTTTTTTCATAATGTTCTCTCAAATTTTTTCGAATTATTTTTTGTTTCTTCTTTTTTGGGTTTTTTTTTTCGCAAATTGGATCACGGTCATAGACATGATGCACGGCAGAATACTCTTTTTTTTTTTTTACACAAAACGAGGCACCATTTTAAGCGTGTAACATTCCTTTTGTCCGTGAAATTGATTCAGTTATTTATGATGGTGCGTAATTTGAAATTACGGTTTTTACCGTTTTAATTATCATTTTCTGGTAGTTACAAGGTAAATACCATATTACCGGGTAATTAGCAACCCTGATTAGTTCAAAGTCATTTAAATTTTATATCTTAATCTTGAATCATATTTGAATTAAAGGATGATTCGAATGAGTCGACGACGACGACGAATGCAGCTAAGGATTTGGGTTCAGGAGCTCCAATCGTCACTCCTCTCACAACAACCACAATTCCTACGACTCCTTCATCCCCCAAGAAATTGAAATTGAACCGCGAGCCAATTACAACTCTTTCTTCTACGGAGGAGGTCAAGAAAATCAAGACAGTCGTGTCAGACGCAGACAGGTTGAAGTTGAGGGAACAGAAGTTTGGAAATGTTGGAAAGGAGGCCGTGGACGTGTTGAAGAAGAGGAATGAGAGATTTGGAATTGGAGGAGAAGTTAAGGTAAGCATTTAGAAATAATTAGGAGCAAAGGAAATCTGATTACAAGCTCAATTTTCAAATTTTCATTTTTAAATAATTTTAGGATTTTTATTAATTGTGGGTTAATTGAAATAATACTCACCCTGGACCACTGCACTGTCCCATTTATGATTTTACCTGTAATTTAGTATTTCCTCTTTTATTTGACTAAAATTGATTACAATTAATTCATATCCCAACGCAGACTACCCAACAACCGGCCGACCCAGCAAAACTAGAGAAAAGAAAACAACGATTCGGAGAAGTCCTCGCTTCAACGACGGATGAGAAGAAATTGAAAAGGGCTCAGCGGTTCAAGTGAATGAAATACATTTTTTTGAATATACATGTTTCGAATATTTCCTGTCTTTTCTTTTCGTTTTCCCTTCCGGTTCAGTTAACTCCTGAACTCCTTATAATATACATATTTGATGAATAAAGAAGGAATTTGTGCACAGAAATCCAGAGTTCCATTTCTATAGGATCATAGCTTCAATTCGACCGAAGACTAAAATTAAAACAATGGTATGGAATATATTCACTGAGAATCTAATCCAGATTAAAACATAATTCGTACATATTTTAAACCTTTAAAAGTTTTATTGACAACTACTGACTACTTAAATTTTCAATTCAATCAAAGGAAACCACCTCACCGTCACCTCAATTTCTAAGTAAATTAAATAGAAAGGCCCAGGGTCATAAAAATCACAATTTTTACAAATAAAAATCCTTACACACCATTGTTTATTATTAAATCCCTTGCTAATTTTAAATCTGTATATTTTCTCTGCGTGAGAATGAGGATGGTTGAGTTTGAGTTGCTGAAATCATCTTCTATACATTAATATGAATTTATTATTTAGTTTTTATTTCAATTGATATTCTAATATTCTTTTTACGTATTCTCTTTTAATTAATTATTTATCTTAATAGACTTTAAAACGTACGATTTTATCGTTCAATCTAGATGTTAAAGAAAATTCACACGGTAAAGAGAAATAATCCACCGCAGGATGATCCGCTCAGTAGTGAATTAGGGACTGACATGGGTTCGAAAATAGAATAAATGGATATTTAAATTCTAAAATTGAAAAAAAAATTCCGCACTTGTGTTTCCGGTCCGAATGTTGACAGTGAGAACTGATATTTTTGACCTTACTAAAAGAAACTAACTACCTAACGAACATATTTTTTCCCATGGTGTGTGTTGTTATTATATGAATGCGTTATTGTCTGTCCGTCCACACTTTTCAAGCAGTAAATGTTGACGGATTTCGACAAAATTTCAGGGTAGGTCACAAGGATCACCAAGTGTTAATATGACCTCACCAGGTGACATCTGACCCAAGGTCACCAGAAGTCACATGCCCTAAATGTTGACGGATTTCGACGAAATTTCCAGAGTATATAGGTACAGGAGTTTGCAATCTTTGTTGAATTGGTTGACACTCGAATAAAACAAAATCTAAATGAACACTAAAGGTTAATATGAAATCGCCCGGTGACCTGTGACCCAAGATCCCCAGAGGTCAAATTTTTAAAGTTGCCCAATATGATCCGAAAAGTACATAATTGTAATCAAAAGTGGGTGTCAAGGGTGACCTTTCTTGACTCAGATCTAGGCCAAGTTTGAAAGTTAATCAAAATAGTCCGAAACGTGCATAAATGCAATAAAAGCGATATAGGAGGTTGACCTTGACCCAGGTCTCCTGTAGTCACTCAAGGTCATATTTCCAAAGTCGCTCAAAATAGTCTGAAACGTGTATATATTCGACCTCGAACATTTCACTATATTACAACTGGCCAAGCCGACCATCCGTACTACTTTTAGTAGTACAGTACTACTTTTTGACCGGCTGTACTACCTAAAAATTTTGTCCTACTTTTGTACTACTTTTGAAAAGTTGTACTACTTTGTACTACTTTTTCAGAAGTCTGAAAAATATTTCTATATTATGGATTGATTGTAGATCGTAAAATCTATGTAAACTGGAATGTTAGACACGACTCTCAGTTGTTGTGAATCCAAGTAATTCCTACTACTTGCAAAGGTTTTAGGCATCACCATCACAATCACTGCAGCCTCGATTTAATTCAGTGCTGTGCAGATATAATATAATATAGACGAAAAAATGAATTCAATGTAGATAAAATCGATGAAAAAATGAATTCAGTGTAGATAGAATGGATGAAATAATGAATTCAGTGTAGATAAAATGAATTTTTAGAAATGTACTACTTTTGCTTCTCAAAATACTGGTCACCTTGCAACTGGCATATTGTGCTGCATCAATTCTAAAGGAATTTTCATTATTGACAAGTGTGCCGGACTCGCCAGTTTTCGCATAATGTTCACAACTTTCAAGCAACACATAGATATATATACTGGGTTTTACGACGGTTTATTAAAAAAATAGGATTTAAAAGGATACCGCACAAAAGGCACGGGAAATGATCCCCCGTTAGAATCGGCTCATCTTTTCATAAACTGTAGCCTTTGTCCTCCTGAACAATGTTTCTACAAGTCCCAACACAAAGGTCAACTTTGGTGACCTCCAGAGGTCACCAAAGTTCGACCCCCGGTACCCTGATAACCTAAAAATGACCCCTACAAAAGTTGTTCCACTCATTGAGACAAGCAGATTTTTCCGGTATCATTTTTCTCTGCGGTCAACCCCCGAGGTCACAGGTCAATGTCAACATTACTGTCATGATTCAACAGATTGACCTGTGACGTCGGGGGTTGACTGTAGAAAACAATGACAGAGGAAAAAGTTGTTTGTCTCAATGAGTGGAACAACTTTTGTAGGGCTCATTTTTTAGGTTATGAGGGGATCGGGGGGTCGAACTTTGGTGACCTCTGGAGGTCACCAGAGTTGACCTCTTGTTATAGGACCTGTAGAAACATTGTTCAGGAGGCCAAGGGTTACAACATATCGAAAGATGAGCCAATTCTAACGGGGGATCATTTCCCGTGCGCTTTGTGCGGTATTATTTGGAATAGGAAAGAATATGATTAATTTGGACTGGATTGCAATATAAACTGAGATGCAATCTGTCAAACGGTCAATAGAGACTGTAGGGGCGTTAATTGAAGTTGGATTATTTATTAATTGACTTCACTTCACCCCAATTTAACATTCCAATAATTTCTCCAATTCTCTAGCCATCGAGACAAGTTTCTATTTTACGTCATCATCTGTTACATGGGAGAACTGCGCCCGGGGAATTTTGAAATATTGGAAAGCAGGCAGGGACCGGTCTTTCACTCCACCGAAAACTAAATAAAATAAAATAAAATTTCAATTTATTTACAACTTAACTTGGAGCGGAAGGAAGAAAGAAAAGAATTAATTACTAATAATTTATATTTAAATGATGGATTTGGCTGGGATGAAGGTGAGTAGTTAGGTTAGGTTGATTTCTACAATATTTTAAGAATTTAGTACGAAATTTTATGGAATTAAAAATGGACTGAAGAATTTGAATTTTTATTGTTGAAACAGGTGGCAGACTTGAGGAAAGAATTGAAAGCCCGTGGGTTGCCGACCGTTGGGACGAAGCCGGATTTGATTGCGAGATTGGAGGCGGTGGTGGAGGATAAGGAGGAGGTTGGAGGTAAAATTTCAATCACTGTTTAAAAGTACTGTTTAAAAGTACAAAATTAATTAACCGGTGATTGTGTATTTTTAAATAGAAAACTCAGTCACGACCGTCGTAGTAGACGATGGATTGCTGGACGACGAAGATGATGATGACGAGTTGTTGGCGGGGGAGGTACGGATTTATTTTATTCGGTTTTCTTTTTTGTTCAAAGTCTGTTACATTTTGATTTTACGTTTTGAATCATATTTAAATTTTAAATTAAAGGATGATTCGAATGAGTCGACGACGACGACAAATGCTGCAAAGGATTTGGGTTCAGGAGCTCCAATTGTCACTCCTCTCACAACAACCACAATTCCTACGACTCCTTCTTCCCCCAAGAAATTGAAATTGAACCGCGAGCCAATTACAACTCTTTCTTCCACGGAGGAGGTCAAGAAAATCAAGACAGTCGTGTCAGAGGCAGACAGGTTGAAGTTGAGGGAACAGAAGTTTGGAAATGTTGGGAAGGAGGCCGTGGACGCCTTGAAGAAGAGGAATGAGAGATTTGGAATTGGAGGAGGAGTTAAGGTGGGAATTTAGAAATAATTAGGAGAAAAAAAAATCTGACTATAAACACATTTTACAAATTTTCATTTTCAAATCATTTTAGAAATTTTGTTAATTATGGATTAATTGTAAATAATTGATTATGGTAATAATACTGACCCTGTCCCGCTGTCCTATAAATGATTTTATCTTCAATTTAATAATTCCTCTTTTTTCTGACTAAAATTAATTACAATTAATTCATATCCCAACACAGGAAATCCAACAACCGGCCGACCCAGCAAAACTAGAGAAAAGGAAACAACGATTCGGAGAAGTCCTCGCTTCAACGACAGATGAGAAAAAATTGAAAAGGGCTCAGCGGTTCAAGTGAATGAAATACGTTCTCACCCACTTTTTCATTTTTCAACTTTTTGAATATATATGAAATTTGTTTAATATTTCCTGTCTCTTTTTCCATTCTCCCTTCCTGAACTACTGATAATCGCGTATTTGATGAATAAAGACGAAAGGAATTTGTGCACAGAAAATCAGAGTTCCATTTCCATAGGCACGACGCACGACAGCCTTGGAGTAAAAAATAATTCCACAATTCGACTGTGTGACGTTGTATATAGTGTGTAGGGGGAGTTTGTTCAGAGTAGGTGGAATTGGGTGGGCTCGCAGAGTCCAGAGTTGAGGATGAGTTAGGTTGAGTGTGAGTGAGTTGGAGAAGGGAGACAGACTCTAGCTAGGAACCAGACCAGAGCTATTTAGTATTCTCCGAGTTAGTATTCTCCGTATAGATTGAGACAGATAGGGAGTGAAGTCCGAGCCAGAGCTCAGAATAGTCGAGCCGCCATTCAGTGTCCAATAAAATAAATAAAGTAGATCAGTACTTTAAGAGCACACATTAACTACAGTTTAATTGATACCGGAGGTTTTGAACACTATTACTAATGTTTTAATAAAATCGGGACTCCGTGGAACTATTTTGTAACCGAGGTTGTTGTGCACAGTTATTGCGTCATTGGCAAGTTAGCGTCCTAGTGGTCTTTCAGAGTCCGTGGTAGTAGTGAAGGCCCCAGTTAGTGTTGACATGACATTTTAGGTCATCAGTGCCTACCATCGTGAGTTACACATGCCACAACTGAAGACTAAAATTAAAACAATGGGACAATGGTACGGAAAATATTCACTCCAGAATCTAATTCGGAATACAAAAAAAATAATACTTCATGGTTTTGAAAGTTTTATTGCCTACAATAAAATTTTCAATTCAATTCGGGAGAACCCGGTCTCCGTCACTGAAGTGAAAAATCTAATTTTTCCTTAACAGTTTTTTTTAAAATAGACTTTATCCAAGCCGGTCCAGCAAAATTTGAAAAATTGGATAAAAATATTGCAAAACAGATAGCATCGGCAGATTATTTGAAAAATAATATTTTAGGCCCGTCTTCCTCAAAATACCGTTCAAAAATCCATTTATACACGCCTATTACTGAATTGCTCCTCAGCGCCGCTATGCGCAACGGATTTACGTCCTAGACCATTCATAAAATTCTCTAAAAGATTCACTCACTTTTTTTCCAACTCCCCATGCCTACTTGAGTTTAATTTTATTAGATTTATATTTATATTTAAATTGGGTTCGTTGGACAACGAGATCGGACTACTACTAAGGGGTACTTGACAATTTAAACCTGGTCAGCGCATATTTAAATCGACGTTAGGTCGAAGCACATTTGTTTCTGTCGTAGCGATTTTTTTGCACTCTCTGTTATACTCTCTGCTGATTGTGAGACTATTTTTTTTGCCTTGCTAATAGAACGCTATATTTAAATATGATAAGTTTTACGAAGCGGCAAGTAAATATTACTAGGTGTTTCGTAAATCCGACAAAAAGAAATAAATGTTTTTATTATTTGAAAAACTTAAATTAGGCATGTCCATTTTGTGTACTCGAATTCCTTCCGTCACGAATCCATTGTATATTGTTTGGTCAATTTGTCTAAAATTTTAAATCAGAGTGTGCACAAGTTGAATTACATTCTTGAAACCGATAGACATTCCCCAATTGTCGACTTTTCAAAAATTGTTTCTCAGGTGTGTGATGATAATGTTTTGGCTAGTTTTTCTTATAAGCCGATGATATTCTGAAATTCACCTGGCCTGTCCGTATGCATGATAAACGGTGAATATGTACTGACTGCAAATTGATTTAACGAAAAATTATGATTGTGTGTAACATTATGACTTCATTTACGTTCTCATCTTATACTAACACTAGTGTGTTCTTGTTTGAAGAAACTAAACCAAAACAATCAAAAATCAATCAATCAACCTAACACGGAGGATACACCGAGGTCTTTCGCTATACGGAGTGCCAAAAATAAAATTGTGTTTTTTACTCTCTCTAAACCATGCGGTTACTAGGGCATTTTAACCCAGGATTTCCCATATGGAGATTTAACGTTGGATAAAAACTGCCAATCTTATGGGACTTTGTAATACATTTTGTTCCAGACTAAAAAAAAGTTATTATTTTTGTAAACAATCATTGAGCACTCCTCAGAGACCAACGACCACTTTATATGAGCACTCCTTGCAACCTAATTTGATTGTCCTTTTTATGGCACTCCTGACACCTGACACCACCAATTTGTTCTTGTATTTTTTCCCCAGCTTTTGATTGAAGTTTACAAGAGACAGTTATGATTCATCTATTCATCAGGTGAGCAGTAGTCACTCAATATTACATTAATACAAGCTGTCCTTTTAGTCCAACATTTTTCTATATGGTGTCCCAAATATGTACGTGTAACGTGTACCTATGTTATGCGTCGTTGTCGTTGGCAATGTAAACGCAGAATTTTTGAAGCGATTCTTTGGCCGATTATTGGTGGTTTTATATTTCAAGGCATAATTGTGGCTGATAGCTGGAGAGCGCCCGCAGATTGTGGTCACTAATGTTTTGGCATCAGAACCGGGATAAGGTTGCTCAAATTGTTTTTATGTGGTTCGTTGGAGCGATACTGTCGACATTCTGTATGAGCTGATGATTGCTGTGCCTCAAAGAATATTGGACACATCCCAATACCGGCAATACCTTAATTTCAATACTTTGAACTTTTAAAATTGAATCTGTTAACCGCAGACCCGAACCTCAAATAATACCACATACCCAAATAATTATCTGGTCTTCGCTAATAATCTCAATCCACGCGCGTATAAATTCGAATTTCGTCCCAATTTGTTCATCAGAATACTTTTAAACGTCAAGAACTCTTCAAACTCGACTACTTGATTCTTCTTCATCATGGGCTACCTAAAATATACGATTCTTGTCTTCGTCCTTCTGAAATTGACTTTGGCTGAAGATAAATATTGTGACTGCCGAACTCAATCGTCTGGAAGAAGATCCACTCGAGCAATTTGGAGACCCCCCACAGAAGAAGACATACGACGAATGAATGAAGAAAACGAACTGACCCAATCTTGTTGTTCTGAAGTCGGAAGAGAATTACAGGCGGTCCTCTATCCATCTCGCTGTGACATGAACAAGTCAGATGCTGAGAATGAAGCCTACTTGCAATGCTGTGCAGCCAAGGCACCCGCGGGATTCAACGGTAACTGTTGGGATGACTAATACATGTTTTTTTGACCGATTGAAAATTTAGTCAACATGCACCACTTTTGAATTATTAATTAAGTCTCAAAATTAACTCAAATTAAATCTCATTAAATTTGTTACAATTTGATTATGTGAAATAAAGCAAGCAATGATAAAACCATTTACAAGTCTATACAGTCCGACACTCGCACCGCACCATAATCCATTTCATACTCATCACGTCATGTACACGATCAAGTTGCAGTAGAAGTCGCTGACCTCTCCAATTTCAATATACTTTTTCTTAAATTTTCTATCGTGCAAATCAATGTACACCACTCAGCATGGACACGAAATGAAGATTGGCGAAAAGAGCTTGATATTTAACCCGTGATTTCCCAACTTTCTGTTCAGTTTTTTGATATTTCCGAAGATAGGCGCAATAAAAGTACTTCATTTGTGCAGACGAGTTTTAACATTTTTAATGTCAACTAATCCATATTGATGTGAAAAAGTGTGTGGCTGGTTTATAGGTCCGGTACCCGGTACGCATGTTCCCTTGTTAGTATCATTTACTACGGACTTATTCCGGTAGGCGGAACGACTGAGCTATACAATGGTCATTGGTGTGTGTGTGTCTGTGACTGCTCTAGAGGGCACAATTTTTGTTTATTATTTTGACACTTGGTAACTAGGACCACGGCCCCTTAGCCAGCCAGATAGGACTACTACTAGGGGTACTTGGTTATATATACCCGGTCAACAGAAACCCTTATCTAAATCAATTCTTACGAAGCTCATGTGTTTCTGTTGCAGCGATAATTCTGCAACAGACACTTCCTCTTACAAGGTACACTCGCGACCTGCCCCCTGCGTTTAGCAAGCGGACCCAAGTTTTTGGGTAACTTGGGTTCACCCAAATGATGAATCCAAAAATTTTTTTTTGTCAAAGTGAAATTCTAAACCGCAGGAGGTCATCAAAGGTCAAATCCGGAGGAAATACACGTGGGTTAATGGGTGGGGCTTGGTGAGGCCTGAGGA
>JAQFYE010006165.1:0-11090 GCA_034694305.1 Protaphorura glebata
TTTTGATCACTTCCACACCATCCGCCTTGTCAACCTCACATTCGAGAAATTTTAATGTTGGGAAAATTGTGAGAATTGCGTTCAGATTTTCCATTTTGATTTGAGCACAACGAAGAATTGAAGATTTGTACTTGTAGGTTGGACGTGGCCATGGCGCGCAGTAAGGGTAGAATGAAAGAGTATAGTCACAATACAATTTCTCCAAGGATGGAAATATATTCATGAAATTCTTACAGTTCAGGGGGGATAGGCCATACGATATCAAGTGTAAAACCTTCATTTTCGACATGCGAGGAAATGTGATCCACTGTCTACACCGGTATGAAGTGAGACGGAGAGAAATCAAACTATCCTTGAATATTCCAACCAGTTCAACTCCAAAGTTAATATCGCCGTGTCCACGACCAGGCAAATCAAGTTTTTTCAATTTCAATCCATTTGCTTTCAGAGACATTCTACGCAGAATCTCCAAGTGCTTCTCATTCAAGTAGCAAATTTTCAAATTCAAAATCATTGATTCTCTTCCAAGTTTTTCAATCGTCTCCAAAACCTCTAAACTTACGTTGAACCGCCCACAACTCAACTCAATAGATGATATATTTTGAGCCGCTTGAAATATCTCGTCAAAATATGTCTGACAAATATTCTCTTCTTTCGGATATGTACCCACGACTTTCAAGCATTTTAGAGCAAACAATTTCGGCTGCACACTTCTTCCGTCCTTAGAAATCGAGTATTTTTCTGGGATCATAAACGATTCCAACTTTGGTACTGATTTGAGTATTTTCCCAATGTTATCTATGGATTGCTGGAAATCCAAATTAAAAATGATTTCCTTTGCTGAGATTCCACAAGTTTGAAGAAATTGTTGACCGAATTCCTCCGAAATGTCAAAGACTGGTAAGGAGAATCTTCCGAATGGTATTCCCAATGTGTTTGAGCCAATTAGTTCCGCGAAATCTCTAGTTCCGCGTGAAGTCGGGTGGTCCGGGCCAAAAATAGTAACCTTAAATTGGTCACGTACAAATGGAAGGCTCACGTGGTTCCATCGATTACACACCAATCGGCATGGTTTCAAATCCTTGCCTTTCACGTATTCGAATAGTACCGTCAGTACCTATGTGTAGACAACAAATCTTATTTGACCATTTTATTTAATTGTTCCACAATATTCTCTCAGATATCTTATGAAACTTATTAAATTTAATCACATACATAATATATGGAACTGACTATATTTGAGTGAATATAATTAAAATCGTACCACATTGATCAACATTGGATTATCGTTCTCGCCAATGCATGGTCCATTTTTCGGGTTCCGTCCATCCCTTCCACCCAAAGCCAAAACATTTTCGTCCATCTAATTATTCAATAAAAATACTGCCAATAATTAGTTTGAAATCATGACATTGGTTGGCCTGTCTTATTCTTAGTATATGTATATAGACCGGCACTGGCAAGTGGCAACCGGGTGTGGTTAATTTGGATTATAGAAAATTCATACCCTGAGTGGAAATCAAAAATCTCAAAAAACTAAGGACTGGAGTACGGAACTTCTATAGGTCAGATTTGAACTCGTTGAAACGTATAAAGAATACACACGATGATTTTTTTTTCTAAAATAATATTTCAATAATAAATATATTCAATTCAACGATATCAGGGTTAATAAAATATTTATCACACAATTACATATTACATATGACTTAATATGTATATTTTTAGACAAAGAAAACTACTAAGGCCTTATAGGAGAGTAATAGTTGAAGCAAATATCCCGGAGATGTCAGTGTGGTCCGGCTAGTACATATGAAATCCTCCATGCACTTTAACATTATACAGCAAACTTTAACCTTGAACTAACTTCGTTGCTTTAATTTTTTCATGATCAGTATTTTTTTTAAGTAGCAAAAAATTCACTTCAAATTATATCTGAAACCCTTAAAAATCAAAACAAAGTTGCAAGCGTATTAAATTTTTAAGTAAGTTTTCTCTGGATCTCTGTAATGTTCAGGCCAAATGGCTATACAGCGCTATGAGTCACATGGCATACTTGCTATAGAGCCGGGTAGCTCTCCTATACACTGAGATAAAAAAGCATTCACTTAAAGAATGTAAACGAGAAAAGAACTGTGCACACTTCACCCTTGAAATAATTAATTTCGAAAATTGCCTCGCTGGATTGCCTGGCTGAGGCGTCGAGTGAGTAATTAAATTAAATAGTATTAAGGTAAATAATAAATAGAAAGTTGAAAGTAGAAATGACTTACAGACACTGTTGACGATGTGGACGGATGTTGTAGACTTTGTTTAACCTTTGACCTCGTCAATGGTAACTCAACGACTGAGTAGGTTTGAATTATTGTTATTTTTAATAATTTTTTGTCTCAATTTTCCAGTTATTCGCTCTATTCTATTCATTTCCCGTTCAGACTTTCACTTTTGGCTCAGCACAACGCGCTTTTAAATGTCCCACTAAAATTTGACGTGAATTGGAATGTATGCGAGTGCCCCGCCCCGGACACATGTTCCTGAATCCATGGAATTCATGACATTTCACATTATAAATAGTGATTGACCTTAGTCATTAGTAGTGTTATATTAGTTCTAGTTCTAACTAAGTTCTTTAATTTAGTTCTAGTTCTAGTTCCCGGAACTAGAACTAGAACTCAATGTAAACTCTAGAACTAAAACTGGAACTAAATTATCACACGGAGCTGTACTAGAATTGAGTTCTAATTGAGTTCTTTAGTTATAGTTCCCACGCTTACGTGTAGAACTAATTTGGAACTAGAACTAAAATAGAATTCCAGTGGAACTAATTAGAACTAGAACTAGAACTTTGAGTTGGGTGTGGAGGGGAACTAGAACTAACTAGAACTAATCAGAACTAATATAACATTAGTCATAACTCAGATAGTTATTTTGAGTACTTGATATATGACTGATCAATGCAATGTTCATGTATTAACTGAAAAATTTGAAATTTAATAGTCGAGTTGAAATTCCTTTCAAAATGATAGCATGTAAGTTAACCTCACTCCGATTCTATGTATAAAAGGTGTCCACAACATAGTGTACCATTGTCCGGTCATTCCTTTACAGCGAAAGTCACTAAAACCTTACATTAGATTAAAATTTCTTCAGTCCGAAATGTACAAAAACAATACTTTGATTTACCATGTATATTATACATGGTGGCCCAAAAGTAACCGTAGATCCGAAATAAATGCTTTCATATTTTCAGTTTTAAAATCTCGAAAACCATTCTGTTCAGATTAGAAGCGATTATGCAAGTTTAGATGTATCGCTTACGTGAGTTTGTTGCGCGCAACACGCGCGCCAATACAAAACACAGGCAAATCGAAAGTTTTTTTATAACATGCAGAACGAATTCTTCAATGGCAGAATTTGAGCAATGCATTCATTCGCTTAAATTTAGCAGCGTTACGAAAAAATTGAACTTTTAGAATAAAATAAAATTTTTAAAAATTTTGACATTTTTAAAAAATTATGAAAATAATAAAAAAAAATCAAATTTTTCAATTTTTTCGAAATTTAATTTTCAAAGATTTGATTGTTTTAATTCATTTTTTTTGAAATTCGTTTATGGATTTCAATGGAGGGGTTGTATTAAAATGAAAGTTTTCACCCATTACTCCATTACAACGTTCGACTCAACAGTAAGTTCCCTAATGCCAATCTTAGAGCCACCCAGTCACACTACGTGGAAGTTCTTGGCTGTGACCACATACCTACACTGACCTACTCGGCTTGGGAGAGAATGAGAACTGAATTACCAATTACGAAATGTAACTCAGTCTCGATTGACGACCATTGTTGAGTCAAACAACTACGGGCTTAGTCCGCCCGGAATTTTACGATTATTTTCAAAATTTTGTTAAATTTGAGCAAATAAATGCATTGCTCAAATTTTGTCATTGAATAATTCGTTCTGCATGTTATAAAAACTCCCTTTTCGTCCATGTTCTGTGATGCCGCGCGCACACCGCGCAACGTACACGTGAAAGCGATACATCAAAACTTGCTAGTCGCTTTCTGAACATAATGGCTATTTCGGAATTTTGATACTAAAAATGTTTAACGTATTATTTCATATCTACGGTTACTTTTGGGCCACCCTGTATACAAGGTGTCCCAGAGAAAGTGCACTATTGTTTGATCATATTTAGACGTATATAGTGACAAGAAATTATGTTACGGTCAGGTTGGAATTATTGATAAATTCTAAGCATTTGTTTTATCGATGTAAACCATCAAAATAAAAATCATTGGGACAGTGGTACCCATCCATAACACTAATCTCCGGTTCAATAATTCCAACCTGACCATAACATAATTTCTTGTAACTACGCCAAAATATGACCAAACAGTGGTGCGCTTTCTCTGAGACACCCTGTTCACTGACAATTTGCGCGATTTTATAGCTGGGTGAGTAGGAATCCGAATAAGAGACCCGTTCATAGTATACATATAGTATATTACTTTGTATCATCAGTATAACCTAATTGTATTTATTGTATTCCATTAAGGTCTCTCGGTGGTGCCTCCATTTTGTAAATGCAAGTTCCTGGAATTGTCTATTCACAGGAACAGGAACACTGTGAAGTTTCAAGTTAGCAAGTCCATTGCAGCATAATGCATGATGGTAGGGTTGGCCCATTCTGTCTCGCTCTGCTAGGGTTCGATTCCTCGGACTTGCACTCCCGGTGTTTGCTTTAAGATGTTTTTTCCACTGGTTTTTCCTACTACTAGATGGTACGTACGTTGTACGTCTTTAGGCCAAATGAGGTGCAACCCAAAAATACGCGATGATGTTTGATTCGGCCTCAGCGGCTATGTCAATTAATGTGGGGGTGTGTGTATTCCATTAAGGGCAAAGTGAGATAATGAAGAAATAAACTTAACACATTGAAAAAAATGATTTTAAAATTGTTCATGTACACCGAGGCCCAAAAATTATAAAAATCAAATTACCTATGTATATTGGTATCTATTTTATTTAAATTATTAACTAGTAATATAAAGTATACATATAATGTTCACTTCATAAACGGAAACATTTAACAGATATGAAAAGAATTTTAATGTATTAGAATTTTGAATGGAAACACGAAATTTAGAAATTTTCAAACCTTACAAATAACCATATAATGGACAATACGTAATCTCTTATTCATTCTATAAGCATCATCTTCATTAACGCTTATTATATTCTAAGAAATTTCATTGCAAGGTTATGAACCACCTTGCACGTGTATCATTCAAGTGTCGTAACTAATTCTTAGAAATTCTCCGCGTAATAATCCGGGGTTGTCTTTTGATTCCATTCTGTTGGAATAATCTCGTCGTTGGTGATTGCCGTGAATTTCCAATTGATGAGGTCTTTGTCCTTCACGAATAGTCTAGAACACGATGTCGAAAACTGGAAACCAAATACCCAAGATTGCATTATTCCTGGTAGATTAAACAAATTAAACTGTGGGCCATTAATTGTGATTTTGTTTTACCTCACAACAAGATATATCTACATGTCGAAGACTCTTGAGGGCGTATAAACCAAAGTAAGCGCTGAGATCAGTCAAAAACTTTTTCACGTTTGGGGTTTTCTCGTCTGTTCCAATCAGCTGTAGTGTTACGGATCTCAAATCTGTTATTAAATAAGAAAAAATCATATCCCCAAGGGGAAAGCTATACTTCCAGACTACAAATGTATGTATATTGCGTTGGCCGCACTCCGTACTAATGAGGTTATGGTTGTAACTGTTTATCCCTTAGAGAATACAATAAAGATAGAGGGGCAATGGTATGGGCTTCTACGAATTTCAGACAAATATTTTCGTCTCCATGTTAAGGCATTTGAAACGAGTTTTTGTGTTGAACTTTACTAATGTTGATATGGGAATATAATTGCAACTGCCACTTTGCCCACATTTTTCTGACTTCAACGCCAACAAATACTTCCTTTCACTTCAGTGCAAATGGAATTAAGGTAGATTTTATAAATTAGAAATAAACTATTTGAAATTAATCTGTAGCGAAATGAAAGAAAATAAAAATCGAGACACAAATCAGACAAATGGAGACTTCTAGATTTGCACTCTGTGCATCTGAATTTTGCAAAATGACACTTGCAATTATATTCGCATGTCAACGTAACCAGAATTTAATAAAAAAACTCGTGTCAAATGTGTTAACATAACATGGGGACGAAAATCTTTATTGATTTTCCGGTCATTTCTTATCTAGAGTCTTCTTACTACTAGGATGACCCACCCTATGCCAGAACAAACCTGGAAACAAATAACCAATATATCTGGGGATTGAGGAAAATGCGTATGTCTATCTATGCGACTTACTTTTTAGATTCCGGATTGATGGAAGTTCAATCTTATTTTTTACAATTGTTTGGTGGTTACGAATTTTCACTTCCCGATACGTATTTTTCAGTTGTTGAAGTGAGTTTTTGGAAAATTTCTTTATGCCGCTCAATGTCTTCAATCGTCTGACTGGTATTCCGGTGACCAATGAGTCCATATTCTCAGTTGTATTGAAAGTACCGGAAAGACTTAATCCTTCCAACTGTGTCATCTGAGTCCATATCTTCTTGATGATCTCGACCCCATCCTTCTTATCAAGCTGACATCGGAAACATTTTAATGTTGGGAAAATTGTAAGAATTCGATTGAGATTTTCCATCTTGATTTGAGCGCATAGAAGAATTGAAGATTTGTAGGTAGGGCATGCCTCAGTCCCATCTACGGAAACGTCAATCGGGTTCAAAGGTTGAGTCAAGTCAATGTACAATTTCTCTAAGGATGGGAAGAGATATTCGAAATCCTCACAGCTCAGATGGTTGTCTTTAAACGGTCTCAAGTGTAAACGCTTCAATTTCGGCATTTGAGGAAATGTGAGCAATTCGTCGTATTGAGTGACATGGAGAGAAATTAAACTATCCTTGAATATTTCAACCAGCTCAAATCCAGTAAATTGATCTTGGCGTCCATCATCTCGCAAATCAAGTTTTTTTCAATTTTAATCCCTTTTCTTTCACAGCCATTCTACGCAGTATCTCCAGGTGTTTCTCATTCAAGCAGAGAATTGTCAAATCTGTAATCATGGATTCTCTTCCAAGCGTTTCTATCCCGTTTAAAACACTATCCACAAATTCACTCCGCATCTGAGTACCCAAGTTCAGACTTGAAATGTTTACAGCTGCTCGAAATAGTTCCACGCAAAATGTCGGACAAATATTATCTTCCCGAGTTAGCCCGCGCATGCGGAATGTTTCGAATCCGACTGTAATATAACAGGTGGTAAATATTAGTGGTAAATAATGGTAAATAACGTTATGGTAATGATACAAAAAGTGGTGTATAATGCATAGTGGTAAATAATAAATCACACTCAAGTGGTAAATAATGCTGGCTAATAACGTTATAATAATGATACAAAAAGTGGTGTATAATGCATAATGCATAGTGGTAAATAATAAAATACGCGCAATGGTAAATAATGGTAAATAACGTTACAGTAAATGATAGAAAAAGTGGTAAATAATGCATAGTGGTAAATAATAACACGCGCAAGTGGTAAATAATGGTGGTAAATAATGGTAAATACCGTTATGGTGACGATACAAAAAGTGGTGCATAATGCATAGTGGTAAATAATAAAACACGCGCAAGTGGTAAATAATGGTAAATAACATTATGGTAAATGATAGGAAAAGTGGTAAATAATGCATAATGGTAAATATTCCATTATTATAATAACCATCATTTACCATTTACCATATTTACCGTTATTTACGACTACTTATCATTATTTATCATTTACCATTATTTACCACTGGAAATGGAGTATTTACCCGGCATTATTGGAACATTGGATCCGCGGATGGTCAAGTATTTTAAAGAAGACAATTTCGGTTTTGTATTCTCATGACCAGAAAATAATTGTACAAATCTGCCATCCTTAGAATTCCGATAATAAGTTGAAAGTGTCAGTGACTCCAACTTTGGCGCTGATTTGAGAATTTCTGCAACACTTTCAAGAGTTCCGCTAACATCCCAATCCCTATCCAGAATTATTTCCTTAGCTAACTTTCCACAAGTTGCAAGAAATTGTTGACCAAATCCTTTCGTCATGGCAAAAAAGTGTAAGTAGTAACTTCCGAATGGGATTCCCAATGTGTTTGAGCTAATGAGTTCCATGAAACTTCTAACTCGAAGTGCACGACAGTGGCGTCCACCATAAATCGTAACTTGAAATTGGGAACGAAAGAATGGAAGGGTCAAGTGGTGCCACTGCTTATTCACCAACCGACATGCTTTCAAATCCTTGCTTTTGGCGTTGTCAAATAGTATCGTCAGTACCTGTGTGTAGTGAAGATTTTATATTTTAAAATATTTTAATATAATATTGTTACAGAATATTCTACCAAATATCTGATGAAACTTATTAAGTTTCATCAGATAACTGTGACAGACCACATTTGAGTAAATATAATTGAAATCGTACCACATTGTTCAACATTGGATTATCGTTCTCGCCAATGCATGGTCCATTTTTCGGGTTCCGTCTTCCGTCCATCCCTTCCACCCAAAGCCACAACATTCTTGTCCATCTAAATTATTCAAATTAAATTAAGTACTGGTTGTTATGTTGCATTGTTAAATGATGACATTCTTTGGACTGTCTTATTAGTTTAGTAAGTATACTGGGTGATGAAAAACCAACCTACTATTCGTCCTAATTTCCTCAACTTTAACTGTATCTGAAAAGTGAGATAGCCATTTTATTCCAAATTTAATTCTTTTGAGCCCAAAATATTTTCTCAAAATTAGAAAAAAAAAATCCAAAAATTTTCAAAATTTTAAATTTTTTTGAAATTTTTTGAAATTTTTTTTTGGAAAAATTTGGGAAATGTGAAAATCTTGAGAATTTTTGGGGATTTTTGAAATTTGTACTGCAATCAAAATTTCAGTTTGTTTTTCATTTTCTGATATTAGTATTTAGTATTTACCTTTTTATTGATAGCGCGCGCTGTGAAGCGCGCAGCGCATTCGAACATAGCTCAAAAGACGCGCAATTAAATTTGGAATAAAATGGCTATCTAAGTTCTTAAATAAAGTTAAAATTGAGAAAATTAGGACGAATAGTAGGTTGATTTTGAAACACCCTGTATATAGACTGGCGACCGGGATCGTCGGGATGGTGTTTAAAAACAAGATGAATTTCGGGTGGAAATCGAAAAGCTCAAAAATTAAGAACTGGAGGTCAGATTTGAATTCGTTGAAACGTAAAAAAAAATACACACGATGATTTCTCTTCCAAAATAATATTTCAATAATAAATATATTCAATTCAACGGAATCAGGGTTAATAAAATATTCATCGCACAATTACATAATATTATGACTTAAAAAATATACCGTCATCTACTATCGTCACGACCGTATTTATGTGTATTTTTGAACCAAAAAGAAACTAGTAAGACCTAAAAGACTTCTATATAGCAGAGTTATAGTTGAAGAAATCCTCCATGCACTTTAACATTTCAGCAAACTTTAACCTTTAACTAACTTCATTCGTTTAATTTTTCCATGTTCGGTAATTTTTTTTTAAATAGCAAAAAATTCACTTTAAATAATATCTGACCCCCGTGAAAATCAAAACAAAGCTGCAGGCGTATTAAATTATTGAGTGAGTTTCTCCGAATCTCTGTAATGTAATGTACCAGCCGAATGGCTATTGGCTACACAGTGCTATGCGTCACATGGTTTACATGCTATAGAGCCGGGAAACTCGCCGATAGGAGTTTACTACCTATAGGAGAGTTCTGGCAATTACAAGTAATTAATTTTGGAAATTTTTGCGGAGGGTGGGATAGTGGTCAAACTATCGGCCGCGTTGCCTCGCCGGATTGCCAAGCTGAGGCCTTGGGTATTTTGTGAGTAATAAAAATAAATAGGAAGGTAAATAATAGAAAGATAATTAGGAAGATAGGAGGATAAATAGGAAGTTGAAATCAGAAATGACTTACAGATACTGTTGACGACGTGGACGGATGTTGTAGACTTTGTTTAACCTTTGACCTTGTCAATGGCATCTCGGCGACTGTATAGATTTGAATTATTGTTATTTTTAATAAATCCTAAATCTCCTAAATTCCTTCTTAATTTGGCAGTTTTTCCCTCTATTCATTTCCCGCTCAGACTTTCACTCTTATCTCAGCACGCTTTTGTCTTTTTAAATGTTCCACTGTTTCTTGTTACGGATTGAGAATGAAAATGAGACGAATTTGAATGTATTCGATTACCTTGGACGGACCGGACCCAGTTCCTGAATCCAAGGAATTCTTGACAATTCACATATTCATTGACCTTTGACCTTTGTCATTAGTTAGGTAGTTAATTTGTGTTATAATGTAGGACTCATCAATGTTCATGTATTGACTAAAAAATCTAAAAGTTTTAAATTTAATACTCGATCTGAAGTTCCTCTCAAAATGATAGACCCCCGTAGCCCGTAAGTTAACCTCACTTCGATTCTATAATTTGTCCACAACAAAGTGTACCATTGTCAAGTTATTCCTTTACATAATCACACAACTATACATATACATACGTCGCAGTCACGGAAGAATTCATATTAATCTAATTTATGTTGTAGTCAGGGAATAATGGAATAATCATTAATTGTTCTAATTTGGGAGGAACGGATGTCACTAAAGCTACATTGAATTAAATTTTGTTGAGTCCGAAATGTAACAAAACTATGCTGCGTTTTATCCTAGTGTGTCCACGAAAATTCGCACAGTTGTTTGATAATATTTTGGCTTAGTTGCAAAATACTATGTTACGGTCAAGTTGGAATTAGTAATTATTGATAAATTCTAAGAGTTTACTTTATCAAGGTAAACTATAATAAATATCCTTGGGAGGATGGGACAGATCCATAATACTAATTGTCAGTTTTCAAACAAACAAAACCGGCCTTCGACTGCCCAGAATACTGTTCGAAATGTCTACTTCGGAAGGACCACCTGTCTAAATCAGGAA
>JAQFYE010006166.1:0-11087 GCA_034694305.1 Protaphorura glebata
CATTGACCTTCTTCAACTTCCGTTTCGCCCTTTTTCGTCGATTTTTTTGGGTCTTGGCACTGAGGACCTCCTCAGTTAAACCGTCTGGTTTGGTTCTCATAATTAATAATATGAATTTACCGGTGGCGGAGAGAAAGCGGATTGGTTCGGAAAAAGATGTGGACAAACTTCAAAAGTTGTTTGTTAAATTGAATCACGACACGAAGTGATTGTTAAAATAGATGTCACATCATGGGTAATAAGTTTTAATATTCCCCATGGTACTAAATTTTAATTGAATATTCCTTTTCAAAATTTTTTTTAAGGATTTGGACACCGTGATTCGAGATTTCCAGACCCGGTTGGAACAATCCCAAGTCGGTTCTTGTTTCGTGGTTGTCATGAGTCACGGGATGTGTAACGAATTAGAAATGTCAGATGGACAAAATGTGAACACGTACACGGATATTATCTACAAATTCAACACGGATATATTTCCGGAATTTGATGGAAAACCAAAAGTTTTCTTATTTCAATCCTATCAAAATTTTAATCTGAATATTCGATCAAAGCCTCAGCAACTTTCCTACTCTGACATTTTGATGTTTCTCAAATATTCCTGGGTTTTCGACACCCCGCAATAAATCAAGTGGCTCACAGTACATACGAAATCTAGTAGAAGTGATCAGAACCCAAGCATTCAACACAGACCTTCTAAATATGATTTGAAATGTAAGTTCAAAACTGTGACCACAGATTTCATGGATTTTCAAATTATATAAAACTTTTTGATATTACAGGTTCAAGAAACGTTTAGGTCTACGTCTGGTTCACGGAATCCTAAGAAAAGGAGACAACTTTCTTGTCATTTCGAGTTGCTATTTCGCAAGGACTTTTATTTTCAAATACCTGCTCTTCAGACCTAATTCAAAATTCTTGCAATTGAATAAGTGGATACTTCAGCGAGTCCTTTATTTTTTTGGACAACTATTATGAAGGTGATACCGCGAAAAGAATGTTTTATATTATTCAAGAAATTTCTTACTAAGATTGTCAAAACACTTGACTTGATTCGCACAACTTTTCCTCGAATATATTTTACAAATTGTACATACGGAATCTTACAGAACTTCAATGAATAAAAATAAACAAACAAAACTATTAATATTTGTACAAACTTATTAAGTAGAACTGAAAATGTTGTCAAATATAAAAGTTGAATGAATGTTTTACGTTCCAGATTTATAGCATATGCAGAAACGCGTTCAGGCTGAACGTGAAAAAGATTACACTCAATGGCCAGGGTATTATATTTATTGCTTATTTTTGCAGAAATTAGGTTTACATCATTTTACAAATCTTGAAGAATCTTCCAGAAGTTTAGTAAAAATGTAACAAAATAATACAATTAATATTTGTAATGCTCTGTCCGCACGTCTGAAAATATGGTCACACATACTGTGTCGTACTGGATGAATGTTTTACATTCCAGACTTACAGTACCTTCACAAATATCTGCAGGCTAAAATTGAATAACAATATACATTCAAAGGCCGCTCGTTGTGGTGCATGAAAGTAATCGGAGGCGACGCAATTCTGAAAGGAAACAAAGCATTTGAATTTAGCAGATTATTTCTTTCCCAGTCTGCTCTGCGGTGTGCTGGCCGTGACATAACCGCAAGACTTGAGTATTCGGTTGTCTTAGTCTTAACGACGTTTAGTATTTTTATAATTCTTAAATTAATTATTTAATTTTTTTTATATAATAATTTAAAAATTAATTTAAAGGAAAAACCATACTTACTAGTCAATTTGAAGAGTAGAGGATGAGTGAGTGCGGAATCACCAATGGAATGATTTGTGGTCAAACTACAGTTCTTTAACGTCAACTTTTCCAATTGATTCAAACCATTCAACGGACTTTCTTCGGAGTAACAATCCAGACGTTGACAACCAGATAAATATAACTTTCGTACATTCGGGAATATCTGTGACAATATTATTGTTAAGGTTGAGTCTACGTAATCCTCTTTAAAAATCATGAATGATACGACGGTTGGGTAAAGTGCTCCACCAAGGAATGCATTGAAGTAACCTTCACATCTGTCTCGTTCCAAATCAAGGATACGCAGTGTAGTTATATTCAAAGCAGTCGGAATCAGGCGCTGAATTCTTTTTACGGTAAATCTTCCATAATACAACCACAAGGAAATCTTGGCTTGGGAATTTAATGGGATATACATTCCCCTCATTGACTCTCCTCTCTCGAATTTTGTCCAATGAATGCTATAAACGAAGCGATTTAACATTTCTTTCTCAACATCACTCAATATCTCCTCATGTGGCAGAGATAGTCGCATGACATTCAAAAGTCTAACCTTCAAGTTTTCTTTTTTGAAACACTTTAACAATTTCACAAATCGGTCAGAAGTCAGATGGTAAAACGGGCAACCAGAATAACCCCTAACATACCAATGACTTCCAATAACAACAGAGCCAAAATCAATAGTGATTAATTCATATTTCCTGGGGGACCCGACAATTCTTTCCAAATGCAACGTCAAGGATGAGCATTTGTCGTCTCTTCGACCCTCATCGCCTGAAAATCTATAAATATGTCAAAATAAATAAATAAATATGCCTATATATGTACGTCACCCGCCCAACTAAATAAACATGTGACTTACAAGGGCGGAAGTCGAATGTACACCAAACTTCGGCACACGTCATAAAAACAGTTGAAGAGGAGATCCAGAATGAAGGCACTGGAGGACAACTCACGGAATTCCAGTCTGCGCAACCGTCGTAGATTTTTCCTCAGAATCTCCTTCGAATCATCGTCCAGAAGTGTCTTTAAAATGTTGAAGTCGGAATATTCTGTTTCTTGTAAATGCCAAAGTGCAGCTGCTACCTTCCTGAAGGACAAATCGGCTCGAATACAAAGTGTTTCCAAGAATCCACCATTCAGTTCCACCAAAATGTTGATGAGGTCGATTGGATTCAAACTTTCTGGATACATGTTTTCTTTATCGTTCACAATTTTGATTCGGGTGATGGACGAGCGAAATCGATGTAGAAATGGAATCAGTTTCACATTACAAAGATGACTCGGGATTTGAATGTTGCTCCAATTTAATTCTGATTTGAGAATTTCTTCCATTCTAAATTCATCCTGGATGTAAACTCTCAATTTTGTCATGACAGACGGTGTGGAATCAATCAGCCATTTTGTAAAACGACAGACACCTCGTAAGCTCCTCAAAGATCCTTGGTCCAAAAAGCTCAAGACGTTGAGTGCGGCCTGGAAAAATTAAAGGGACGAATTAAAATTCGACATAAACAAATGGTAATGTAGGTTTTTCTACACTGACGGGTTTTTCCCAGTACTATATAGTGACCTATTCTCTAGAAAGACATTAAAGCATTTGATTATTTTTCCATTAATATTGAAATATGAATTAAATTAAATATTTAAATTGAAAATCTAAATTACGATACTGGGAAGGCGGTTGAAGATCATGTGAGTTTCCCACACGTGGTTAGTTTTAGTTTCAGCGTCACAAATCCCATTATGTTCTTCCATCACAAAATTAAAGATAAATATTTAATTGAAGAGTACGTTTAGATTTGAAATATTTGTCTGGTTGAAGATTATTAAATAATAATCGTAATAGCATCGGTGTGACACTGAACAAATGCTCGGTTCGGTAACTTCTACACTTGACGAATGTGACTTCCAATTTATAAATAGAGAACAGAGCCAAGCATCTCTTAACGCCTTTTTTCCCTTCCAAAAATAAAGGGCTGGCGTACGTGCGCAGGGTTCCAAATTATGCTACATAACTTGACAACACTCTCTTACTGGGTAAGCTCATACTTTCCAAACATACAAAATCAGTTTTTTTTTTATTTAAAAACTGGTTACACTACACCTACGTAGACTTTATCCGTATAGTCTAAAACCTTAAAGGATATTGTTGGGTGTCGCATAGTGTAATCGGACAACATTTTCAGAACAATAATTTATTCTCTCATGCTTTATGATGCTACAGGTATGTAAACCACGTTCGACGAGACTAAAATTTTGAAAAATCCTCCTTCACTTTTTTTTTGGGGAAATAAGCTCACCTTGTATGGAAGTTGTCTAATTTTGTTTGTGTCTTTTGCAGTATGTCGACGGACGGTTTAAAAATATGCATGACCCTTCTCCGAAGCAGGTAGACAAGGCGTTGACTAAAAATACTCTTCTGGAAATACATGTTTGAAATAGGGGATTCGTTTTTTTTTAAATCAACCATAACTTTCACGTCTAACAATAATGCGACACGCTACACAGCGCCTCAACCTGTAAATATAGAACTTTTGCTTGGAATTGATTAATGGAGCTAGTAGTTCTAGGAATTAACTCCAGCGGAGATAGAGAGACATTTTTTTGAAATCAATGGATATTTTTGCAGGGAATCCAATGGAAAGTCTTGACCTCCCCCTTGACAGGGTATTCAATACGTGTTTGCAGCTATTTGTATGTGTAAGTGCCGGTGACACTGACCCAAGGACAATGCACGCACAGAACTACGAAAGAGACGTGCACGGTTAAAAATATTAAGAAGTAAACTAATTTTTAAATCGATTACCGTAAATGATGGAATAAGTGCCCGGGTGTTTTATAAAGTTTGAACTTTTTGACTCGCCATTTAAATATCCCAGTACGAATTAGGGAATACTTGCCTAAATACTATTAAAGGACCTATTCTAACTTTGGTTACAGAAGTTGGAATTGACGACACTCATTGATAATTCAATGTTTCATCCTTTAGTTTACTTTGTGTCTTCATCCGACTTGGGGTTTAAAATGGTATTCCATTAAGTCAATTGATATGTGACACTTGTATCAGCTATGGAAGATAATTAATGTCTTCACATTACATTCGAAGTAGCTCCGTTGTAAAGAGAATGAAGAACAGAAAGAGTATAATTTCGAAATCACCACCTTTCTTTTCCAATATTGTATTTCATGAATTCGCTTGCTATTTCTTTTTTCATGTTTCGGACCAGACGTCACCCAATATAATATTTTTCACCGAAAAATTTCAAAATATCGGCGTAAACTATACCGCCCATTTAATTTGTGAACTGGTGAGTTAAGTAAAGTTAGGCAGAAATAACCGAACCTACCGTCAAGTTAAAATGTTGGGATTGTTAAATAACCAATATATCATTAACTACTTCCTTTAACCCATTCAACTAATGCACACATCCTATTATGACAATAACAAACGATTAGCATTACGTTTAAGGAAAGAATCTAATATAAAAGGATCAATGAAAAGTGTGAATCAGACTGTGATTTATTATAGGGCAGAGCTCACAATTTGATGACTTGACACTCTATTATTACATACAAATCTGTCTGGCGGATGAGCCACTAAAGAACAAGTCTAACTCTCACGTCAAGGGGTTCGTACGGTAAAGTTCCGGTCAAAAATTCGGGATATTTGAATAAAAAAATTTGTAGCGTAACACGACCATGCTCACGCTCAAGTTTAAATGATAATACATTAATTATTCCAAAGCTTCCTGGTCATCATTTTTAAAATTCTAACGGCTGTTGAATCGTTAGATTTCTGCTTAAATACATAATGAACCATTTTGATATTCAGCATTACTGCCCTGTTTTGCAAAGTGTTAATCTATTTTGACTGAGACGAGGTGTTATTTTAATTTTCTGAGAAAAACCGGTTAGCCGAAACCCAGAAACCTAATCCAAAAATTCAAAACCAGTTTAGAAGTCCTAGAACATTCGCACCAGTCGGTTGAATATACATATTTCGAAAAGGCAGTTACATTGTTTAGTATCCCCGATGTCAGTGACACAAAGAATTCAGCCAAATTTAATTGTTTCCCATAAGAAACATATTCCTCAATAAATCCATACAAATCAAGAATTATTATTAATTTTGTCAAAAGTAATATTCCGACGACTTTTAGCATGAAAAGATTAAAAAATATTATGATAGCGCATCGCTACAAGAGCCGACGGGTCGGTTCTAATTGCACAAATTTCAGCGATTGTGGGAATCTCAACCCTTGAAAACCGTTCTTTTGTTGTTGATGTCCGGGCCGCCATATTGTACCGTTTCAATTCGCGCAGTGCTAGCAACTTCTTGCGAAGCGCAAAGTCCGCTATATTGCTGAGCGTAATATTGAGGACATTGCGTTACATTGCGCAGTGGAATCGTACATAAACACTCGCTGCTCCGGCCGTAAGTGTAAGTCGTTGTCAAAAGTTTTAAGCATCAAACCACACACTCGCTGTGCGGAAAGGTACCCCCATCTAACTTTTCTTGAACTTCGCGGATAATTTAAATATGTCGATTTGAAACCAATCAACTCGCTTACAATTTCAATTTAAGTTGAAATTGAAATTTTAATTAAAATTTAGACACCGTTCTCCACAAATTCATATTCTGGTTTATTAGTTTTACAAAAAAAATTGGCACAATGCGTCTACTGAGGTAAGTTGTCTTAAGCTTAAAAATATGAATACACAATACAAATTGGTTTTAATTGACCGTTTCTGGTGGTTTTCTGAAAATTTCCTACGTCCTCAATTTCATTAACCTCTAGAGTGACCCTGGTGGCCACTGAGGTATTCATTGTATGTCATTGGAAAAGTCATCGAAAAGTTTTTCATCCGAAAATATAAGAATTTCTTTGTAAAAAAAACTTGGAAAAATTTTCAACACAGGTTGCACCGGATTTCCTAAATAATTTTATTGACATCGGCCAGAAGTAAAGCCCGGAATTGTACGCAAAATATTCTTTGCAAGCAGGAATTGCACCCTTGACCGGCCAGATTGTAAACCCCGCAGTTCCTGGCCTCCCTAGAATATTAATTATTTTTATTACATAAATTTAACCTATAATATTATAGAATGTCCGAAATAAATGGGGTTTGCACTCGAAAAGAAATCGAGAAACCACGGGTGGAGGAATTGAATTGACCCCCCCCCCCCCAGAGCGAAACAGCATGGGCTAGCACAATTCGGTTGCCCTTTTTCTAACTTTTATTTTATTAGCAGAAGGCTGGGGGTGCAGAGTATAGTCTAGCCTTACACACTACGTGTCCTCCCTACGTCGGAGTCAGAGTCCGGGGAAATTTGATTAGATCGGATCAGAGCGAAGTCTGTGACAAGACCAAATAAAGGGTGAAAGTAGCCGGACTTTAAACTCTCATTTTTTTTTTATTAGCAGATGGAACGTTTTCTTGTGGTTTATTGTTGTCTGCCACCTATTAATTTTCTGGCAAATGGGATTCTTGTCCACTGAAATTACAATGGAAGGGTCAAGGGTTGTGGAGAAATTGATGAGCCAAGACATTGAGGAATTGGACCAAACGGATAAAAGATTGTGGGTCTATGTGAGGTGTCACCACATGACCTTGCCTTCTGTTTTGGAATACAGCTTTGGAAAAGATACTAAGATTGGAATTCATGAAGGAGGTGTTGAGGACGTCATTTACCCACTATTCAACAATAAGGTAATTTAAAATCTATACCAATAATTTGGAAGTCGAAATTGATACCAAATATATTGTTCTATGGTTCAGAAAGGAGGTTTCTTTGTTGAAGCGGGAGCTTATGACGGGATTGCGTCTCATACTCTAAAATTTGAACGAGAACTTGAATGGAATGGACTTTTGATTGAATGCAATCCGAAATTGGTCCCAGCGTTGAAATCAGTGAATCGAAAAGCGTATATTTCAGACGTTTGCCTTTCAACTCTAACTCATCCTACTAAAGTAATAATTATTAATTATCATGTTTCTTTGAATTAAAGTATGATGTCCATATTTTTATTATTACTGAAATCCCTCAGATGAAAATGAATCTACCGGACAATTTTGCAGCTTCAGGCACATTTGGTATTGGAAGTAGATTTCTTCCAACAGGAACCAAAAACTTTACAACGTATGACGTTCAAACGATTCCACTCTATTCCATAATTGCTTCAATCGACGTGAAGGAAGTGGATTTATTTATTTTGGACATTCAAGGCATGGAGTTGGAAATATTGAAGAATTTTCCAATCGAATTGATTCTCGTCAAGGTTGTTAGAATTCACTCATTTCAATACACACGCCGATACGTTTAGGGTTTTCTGACTTGTACTTCTACTTTTACCATGCAAATAGGTCTGGGTCATTGAAGTCGAATTTTACAATGATGCCGAGAGGGAATGGCTGAAATCCTTCATGGCATCCAAAGGATACTCCGAAAGCAAATTCAGGGCACTGAAGACTACATGGGGTGACTTTATGTTCGTCCATGATTCATTTCAATAACTCTAAACAGATGTGATAATTTGTAATCCATTTATGCACCCAGAGGTTTTATTTCTTTCATGAAATAAACTAACTAATGTTCGTTGAAGATAATATTTTGAATAAAACTCGAATATCTACTTTGAAAAATGAGTAAGAATGAATCGGCCAAACCTTCACAGACACATGGATCAGACCCATGTGAATTGATTATAATGAAATCCTCTGGGCGAGTGAACCAGTTGACCTCTTCTCAGAACAAAAAACCAGGTCAGGAAGATCACATACAAACAATTGATGTATATTTGAAAAAATCGATCAGAGCCATAAAGTGTCGAGGTTGACACTTGAATCATTTTCATCAAAATGGGTATCGTGATCTTTAGGATCGGGGCGTCAGATTCCTATATATGATCTCACAATGTACACAAGTGAGATATGATTCTCTAGTGTTATACATTTTGGGTTATGACTTTCACAAAAGTTCAACAATAAAAATGCAACTTACTTCTTATATTAACTATTTATTTTAAAACGCAATTAATAGCTGTTTATATTTGTTAAGCCCTCTACCGTCATTTCTGAAAATGTTGACACAGAAACTGGATGCATGTTTTACATTCTAGACTTATAGTACTTACACAAACATCTCTAGGCTCAACTTGATTAATTAGTATTAAATCTCAATGGCCCCTTGTTGTATTTCACGAAAGTAATCTGAGGTGACGTAATTCTGAAAGGAATAAAACATTTCAATTTTTCAAATTAAACAGATTATTTGAAATCTCAGCAGATTTTAGTTTTCCAGTCTGCAGTTTGTCGGCCGTGACATAGCCACAAGGAGGTTAATCCGGTTGTCTTAACGCTCAGTATTTTTATATTTTTTATAATTAATTATTTAATTCTTATGATTTTAATAATTAACAAATTAATTTGAGTGAAAAGCCACTCACTTTTGAATTTGGTCACCAAGTTTGGCCACCAAGAAATGAATTGAAGAAACTCTCCCATCTGTCCTTGTCAAAGACATGAATGCGTAGAGTGGTTGTATTCAGAGCCGTCTGTATTGGGAGTTGAATTCCCATAAAGGAATTGAGGAAAGAAGTCCCAGCAAACAACCACAATTTCATCTTCACTTGACAATTTAATGGAATATACATTTCTCCTACTAAAAAACTTTCCCCGAGTTCTGCCAAATGAATACTACTAACGTAGCGATTTAACAATTCTTTCTCGACGTCACTCAGTTTATTCTTTACCGGCAGAGCTAATTGTAAGTGTGGGACATTCAAAAGTCTGACCCTTAAGTTTTCCATTTCGAAAGACCTTAACAATTTCATGAATGGGTCAGAGGTCAGATCGTAAAACAAAAGACCATTGAAACCCGTGTCAGCCGAATGACTTCCAAAGCCAACAGAGCCAAAATCAATAGAGATCCATCCGTATTTCCTGGGTGACCCAACAACACTCTCTATATAGAAGGTCAATTGTGAACGTTGGTCTTCTCTTGGACTCCCTTCCCGTGATGATCTGTAGAATTGTAGAATAAATAAATAAATATTCCACGACAACAAAGGGTGGGGACAATGTGCCCGCCCAGTCAACTACAACAGCGTGCGACTTACAAGCGCGGAAGCCGAATGTACACCATACTTTGGCAAACATCATAAAAGCAGTTCAAGAGGAGATCCAGAATGAGGGCACTGGAGGACATCCCTCGGAATTCCAGTTTCCGCAACCGTCGTAGATTTATCCTCAGAATTTCTTTCGAATCTTCAAGAAGTGTCTTTAAAATGTTGATGTGGAACTCTTCCGTTGCCTGTAGATGAGAATGGGCACCTGGGGCCCTCTTGGGTGTCAAATCAGCTCGAATACACAGTGTTTCCAAGAATCCACAATTCAGTTCCACCAAAATGTTGATGAGGTCAATCGGGTTCAAACTTTCTGGACAAAGCTTTTCTTTGTCGTTCACAATTTTGATTTGGGTGATGGACGAGCGAAATCGATGTAGAAATGGAGTCAGTTTTACAATGCATAGATCACTAGGAATTTCAATGTTTTTCCAATTAATTTCAGACTTGATTATTTCTTCCATCCTAAGTTCATCCTGGATGTAGACTCTCAATTGTTTCATAACAGACGGTGTGGAATCAATCAGCCATTTTGTTTGACGGCAGACACCTCGTAAGTTCCGTAAAGTTCGTGGGTCTAAGAATCTGAGGACGTTCAGTGCAGCCTGTATGTGACGATTAAATGGAAGAATTAAAAATGAATGCGAAAACGCGTACTAATAAAGATTTCTCTACACTAACGGGTTTTTCTCAGTTCTAGCAGTAATATACTCTAATAGACTAAATGGAAGGCAACATAACGTGTTTAATCATTTCTTCCATAAATGTGGTAATTAATGTTTAAATCAAATAAACTATTTAAATTCAAAATCTGATTTACAATGCTCGGAAGTCCGTTAAAGACGTGAATTTCCATGATGCGGTTTTGGAGTAATTTCAGCGTCACAAAGCCCGTTCTGTTCTTCTATAACAAAAAAGTTTTTCAAAATTAAAGATAAATATCTGATTTAAAAGTATATTTAAATTTGATATTATTTGTCTTGTTTGAGATTCGTTAAGGCTAGGTCCCGACGCGATCATTTCGATTCTCGCCCGATAGATGGAGACGGCTTATTTTGGGGAGGGGAGAAAGTGGTCGGTGATGGTGGGGTGGGGGAGAGGGGTAATACACGTGACTTGTACAACAGCTGTTCATCCGTCCGTCAGTTTGTTTA
>JAQFYE010006167.1:0-11085 GCA_034694305.1 Protaphorura glebata
AGTTGCAAATTTCCTATTCAACGACTCACGAGTTGAGGTAATATTTTTCATACTGAGAAGTTGCTTGGAAATATGTACTTTATGATTTTGAAAAACCCGGGTAAAACCCGGGTTTTACCCGGGTTTCGATATTCCGTACCCGAAAACCCGGGTTTCAAAAAGGGGTCCGGGTTTGGATTCCCTACCCACGACCCATCAAGTATTTCATTTCCACAAGGGACGCGGGAAAATGATTCTCAAAGTTCAAATTCTGTTCTAGAGAAAGTAAATCAGAATTCAGAAATTAATTGGACGGGGAAATAAAACAAAAATAAATAACGAGTTAATTTTGCGAAATTCCATTCAGTGACTGGTTAAGACTAAAATAATTAACAGAAATATTACGGGAAGGAGGTCTCGTGAAACTGAAAAATAATTGAACGTGATTATGGAACGGCACAACATTCTTGGAATATACAGGTATCAAGATTTCCGATCAATTTGTTAGAATCTGCCCTGGCGTGTTTTATGTTTACGAGTCCCTCAAATTTTGGTTTAAAGATTGTTCACAGGTTCATATGCAATGCACCTCATGTTGACTAATTTGATAGGAAGCATAGTGGATCTTTTAAATAGGTATACTCTATTGTTGCCACTGTCACCAGAAATTTTCCATGTTAAATTTTTAATCTTCAATATTCGAGTTACATTAATTAAAATAAAATAAATAAATAAAAAATGAGTATTCGAATCGGAATCCGAATCGTAATTCAAATTCAAATTTTTTCCGATTTTTATATCCGAAAATTTAAATCGGAAAAAAATCATTCGAATTATTGGATTTCGAATTCGAAATTTTCATAATTCGAATCGGAATTCAAATTTTCGACATCAAATTCGAATTCAAATTTGTGAAAATATAATTCGAATTAAAATATTCGAATCGGAATCCGAATTATTTTTTTGAATTTCCATCCCCGATGAAGAAGGGTTCAACCTCCTGAATGCGAGTGACACATCGGTAGTGTCCCTTGTCAGATGGTCCCACCACCCATCAAGTAATTGATTTCCACAAGGGACGCGGGAAAATTTTCAAAAATTCAATTCAGTTCTGGTTCTGGTGAAAGTAAATAAAAATTTGACGTGGAAATAAAATTAAAACGATAAGGATCAGTTTGTGAATTTATTTTCTGTGACTGATTTAAAATATTCACAGAAATTTTATTTATTTATTTGACGTAACGCATTTTCGGGAAAAGTGAAAAATATTTGAACTGGACTTAAAATGGAGGACATTGGGAATTTAATTCACTAATTAAATAAACCCAAACAACTTGTGAAATTTTGAAGTAAGTCTAGTTAAACTAATTAAATGTACGATTTGTATAGAATTTTATTTATTTATTGACATTTGACCTAACAATTTTTTCTCAAGTCTTGGGAAAAAATCGGAAATCAAGTTTTTAAATCAAAGTCTCATTCTCAGTTTGAAATAAATGTAACATTAACTTGCGTCTGACGAATTATGATTCACAAGTCAAAGTAGTAATTCAATTAATGGAATTGAGTGAGTTATTGTGTCCCGCGGTTTGTGTTGATAGTGGGCGCCCCAACAATTCGCCACGTGAACGGTTTGACTCCATCAGACTGGCAATGTGACTGGGTCATTCAAAGGATTTTTTCTCCATCGCACTTTGGTGGTCCTAATTTCATGCAAGTTAAATAATTGTTTAATTTTATCGATTATTAATTGTAGGTGTCCTTTCTGGAAATGGATTTGGGAATGATCGCTGGGTTGGACTCGGAGAGCATTCTACCTGAATTTCCACACATTCATCCACAGATCAGTCAGAATAATCACAGCAATTTGGAAATGTACTTTAAAATATTCAAAACTATTTACCATTTCCTTGTCTATTATTTTTGGATTTTGTTGACGATACAGGAAACCAGAAGATTTAAGTAGAATTCCGACTGTAGATGATACCGCACTTGACGTTGAAATTAAGGTAGAAGTGGAAGTGAGTGAATTATTCGTGGGGAAATCAATTGATGAAGAAAATAATCAAACGGTTTTTCCAACGGGACTAATTCTTATCCACGATCAACCGACCGTGACAGTGACCGACAGTCGGACGGAAACGCACTTATTAACTTACACTCCAGTTTACATGACTGACAATGGATGTCCAAGTTATCTTCAAATGTCAGCGCCGAATACTTCAATTATTCGGACGCAAAATTCAGAAATCCAACCGGCGGTTCAACAGAGACCTTTGAGAGATACGCGCTTTTGTCCGAGATTGCTTCGATCAAGGAATTTGACACTTAAAGACCCACTAGAAATCTCTCCTCCAAAAGAAAGCAATGCAGTACAAAGAAATTCAGCTTCTGCGACCATCAATTCCACACCTCAAGACCCCGTAGATATTACCCCTCGGGGACGAAAGACTTCCTCCTCTGAGTCCATTCTACGCGTCGAACCCATTACTCTGACTCTGACTTCCTCCGCGGGATTAAATGTTAAAGGTCCTGTGACTGAGACGCGTGAAGAGCGGAGGCGTCGTCTACACGCTGAATATGCTAGAAGAGTCCGTGAACGTAAAAAACAAAGTGAGACGCCTGAACAAAGAACTGCAAGGCAGGCAGTTCAAGTGGAACGATATAGAAAGCGTCTTGCCAATGAGACTCCAGAGCAGAGAAAGGCAAGACTTGCTGCAAATGCAGAGCGGCACAGAAAATATTTCAGTATCCGGACTCCGGAACAAGGGAATGTAAGGCTAGAAGTTGAGAGCTATGAAATTGATGAGTTAAATAAAATTACATTCATTCCAATCCAATCAACAACGGAACGCCAAAAAAAATATTTGGTTGGTGAGACTCTTGAGGAAAGAAGGAAAAGACTGGAAGCAAATGCAAAGCGAAACAGAGAACGGTTTGCTAATGAGACTCCGGAACAAAGAATCAAGAGACTTGCAGCTAATGTTCAACGGAACAGAGAAAGGTTGGTTAATGAGACTCCTGAACAAAGAGCCAAAAGACTTGCTGGTGATGCAAGACGCCATTGTAAAAAATCCTTGGCTTCTAAAAAGAGTTTAAGAGGTCATATGATTCGTGAACACTCAAAGACAGAGGATAAAAAGTTCGAGTGTGATCATTGTGAGAAAACATTTGCAATTCAGAGAGAGTGCAAGACACACGTGTTGACTCATTCCAAGGAAAAACGCTTCATTTGTGAGAAGTGTGGGAAAAGTTTTAAAGACAAGAAAGGGTTGACAAATCACATTATTTTTAAACATCGATTCGATCCAGATGTTCAAGAAAAATACTGGAAAGCATGAAATGTCACGAATTGTATTAAAAATATGATTTTAGTTGTTTGTTCTTATTACTTAGCTCTTCTCAATTGATTCCATGTGCTAAGCGATAAATAAAGCACTTTAGAATGGCAATAAAGTCCAGAGTATAAGTCCATGTGTTTTTTTTTTTTTTTTTTTTAAGGAGCTATATAAACCAAAAATTAAAAGTATAAAAAAAGCTAAAACATGTAAAGATTTAGTTCAATTCGAAAGGAATTTGAGTTTCGCCTGATTGGGATTGACAAGCTGGTTTGGTCCCTCGTCAGATTGTCCCACCGCCCATCAAGTATTATTTCATTTCCACAAGGAACGCGGGAAAATGATACTCAAAGTTCAAATCCGGTTCTAGAGAAAGTAAATCAGAATTCAGAATTTGGACAAGGAAATAAAAATATAAAACATTAACGAGTTGATTTTGTGAATTTCTATTCTGTGACTGATTAAAACTAAACTAATTAGCAGAGACATTAAGGGAAGGAAGGTCTCCAAAGCAGAAAAATAATAAACGTGACTGGAACGTTCGTAAAATTCTGAAGAACTTAATTCACAAATTAAACCTTCAGCAAATTCTGAAGTAAGTCTCATTAAACCAATCAAAGACACATTCTAAATAAAAAAAACATATTTAAAAAACCTCCAATTTTCATCTGATTCAAAGCACTGTTTGTTTTTTTTTTAACAGATTTAAAAATGTGTCAAGTTGGAACTTTTGCACATTTGTCTTTATTTTTTTTTCAAATTAAGAACTGACGGATTTTTTTTTTCAAAAATTTGTTAGCCTATTTGGTTTAAACAGTGTTATATTTATTTCCTACCTTGGGGAGTAATCAAAATTACGAAAACATGTAAAATTCTGATTATTGATTAAGTTTATAAGATAATTATTTTATTTAATTGTTTTGATTTTAATTAATGATGCCGTTCCAAGGAATGGAATGGGGCTTTGGAACGAGGACGCTCTCGGAGAGCATACTACCTGATATTTCACCCATTCTTCAACAGACCGGTCAAAAAAATGAGAACCATTTGGAAATGTAATTTGAATTCAATTTTAGAAATATAATAATGATATTTTACATTACTATTTAGAAATTTCTTGACTAAATTTTTGTATTTTATTGATTATATAGAAAATCAAGACCACCTGGTCCAAGCAACTTTAAGAATAAGGACGACATCGCCTTATGCAGTGTTGAAATCAAGGAAGAAGAAGTGGAAGTGAGTGAATTATTCGTGGGGAGGTCAACTGATGAAGAAAACGAGGACACTGTATTTCCAGCGGGACTCATACTAATCCACGATCAACCGACCATGACAGTTACTGCGTCCGACAGTGGAACGGAGACACATTTATTAACATACACTCCAGTTTACATGGCGGAAAATCAAACTCCAATAAGTTACCTTCAAACGTCTGCACCGAATACTTCAATTATTCGGACACAAAATTCAGAAATCCAATTCGTGCTCCAAGCAATTCTATCAAAACCTTCCGGAAGTACACGATTTTCGGCGAGGTTGCGTCCGCCATTGAATTTAGTACCTGAAGACCCTCTAGAAATTACTCCACCAAAAGCAAGCAATGAAGTACAAACGCAACGACCAACACACATCACCAAAATGAAACATTTCTTGTGCACTTTATGTCGAATGAAATTTTGTACATTTGATGAACGTTATGAGCATGTGCTTGGGTGTAGTACTCCACACACTGCAGACAAAGACTACAAATTAGCTTCCTCCAATGTCAATATTTCTGTGCCTACAAATCAACTTAAAGTTCAAGTTCACCAAAATAATGTACGCAGTTCTCAAGCCGAAGGATCAAATTTTGAAAGTGAGACGGGTGACGAGCGGAGGGGTCGTCAAAACGCTGAAAAAACTAGAAGAGCCCGTGAACGTAGACGACAAAGTGAGACTCCTGAACAAAGAACGGCCAGGCTTGCATCTAATGCTGCACGTAATAGAAAGCGTTTGGCAAATGAGACTGAAGAACAACGAATCGCTAGGCTTGGAGCTAATGCAGAACGGCAAAGAAAGCGTTTTGCAACTGAGACTGAAGAACAACGTAGGGCAAGACTTGCAGCAGATGCAGACGGCGAAAGAGACTATATGCACAAAAATACTTTTAAGGCAGAGACTAGTGTGTTTGATTCAGATGTCACGGGACGTAAAAGAAAATATTTGGCTAATGAGAGTCCGGATCAAAGGACCTTAAGGCTTGCAGCTTTGGCTGAACGTCAAAGAAAATATTTGGCCGATGAGACTCCTGAGCAGAGAACCAAAAGACTTGCAGCTAATGTTCAACGGATCAGAAAAAAATTGGCAAATGAGACTCCGGAGCAAAAAACTAAGAGACTTGGAGCTGATGCAGAACGCCATAGAAATCGGTTGGCTAATGAGACCCCCGAGCAAAGAACCAAAAGGCTCTCAGTCTCTGCTCAGTGTCAATATTGTGAGAAATCCTTTCGACCAAAACGTTTGAAACGTCATATGATTCGTGAACACTCCAAGACTGAGGATAAAAAGTTCAAGTGTGATCATTGTGAGAAAACATTTGCAATTCAGGGAGATTGTAAGAGACACATGTTGACTCATTCCAAGGAAAAACGCTTCATTTGTGACAAGTGTGGGAAAGGCTATAAGGACAAGAAAGGGTTGACGAATCATATCATTTTTAAACATCGATTTAATGAAGATGTTCAAGAAAAATACTGGCAAGAATGAAATCTCGGGAATTGTTTTTGAAATATTATTTATGAATGGGATTAGACTACTCATATTTTTCTGAGATTATTCGATTCAAAAATATTTATCAAGTAAGACCAGGAGGAAATAAATTAGTATCATTCAAACAATCGATATTTACGTGTTTGATGATATTTGAAATGAAACAACAAAAGTTAGGCGAGCCGCAAATGTATTATTCTTAGCGTGAACTCATGAAATCCTTGAACAAAATGACGCCAAATTTCCTTCAAATTTTGCCGAACCAAAGTACCAAAATTTCGAAACGATTTTAAAATTGGTGGGTAATACTTCGGAGCCATTTCGGCAAGAAATATAATAACTGAGATGCCGAAAAGACCTTGTACAATCTGAAAAAACACAAAGACTTGAGGGTTTGAAAGAGAAAATATGTGATTGTTCGAATCAGCCCCAATTTCAATATCGGACTCATTGGCTAAATTAGCTACATTTTTCTCGTATTCCTTCCCCAATTTGAAATCAATTAAACCTTCGAACATTGCCAAAATCCCAGCATCTACAAATTTCGTAAAGACGTTCCTCAATGTTCGATGATTCAGTCCCGTAAAATACCAAGATATCGAGTGAGCTTGCAGCTTTTCTTTGCAGACGTGACACATTTTCATTTCTGCCTCAGAAACGGCTTTCAGGAGATACTCTTGACGTTCAATCACAACTGCTACTTTCTTTGGCGTACGAAAAACGTAATATGCATATTTTCCCAATTCCTCAAATTTTGTTATTTCGTACACTTCTTTCGTCTTGTTCAAATCCTGAACAGATTTCTTAAGGTATTTCGCACTTGTATCCATGAGGTCAGAAAATTGGCCGAATGGAATCACAAGACTGTAATTTCCATTGACAAGTTCTTCAAGGCTGTCCATAAATTTTATTTCTGGTGACGCAGTGTAAAAGCTTGTGATTGTTCCTGAGTACCCATTGCTGATGACCACGCAACAAAGTACCCATAGCATAAAAAGCAGCTTGTGCCTGTATACAATTCCACATTGGTTTAGAAGCGGTCCAAAAATTGTCAAACACGCAGAGACTGTTGTCATTTGTCGGTCCTTGCCAAGAAATTTCCAATTCCAAGAGAATATCAAAGTTAGCAGAATGAAGGAAACAAGAAGAAACAGCCATACAAAGTTGTCCATCGGATTAAACCAGGTCATAAAATCTGCAAAATTTCTTCCAGTCTTGCAATAAATGAATATAAGATGAGGAGAACTTATCCACACAAATACAGAATTCCAGGAAATTGAGAGCAAATCAGGTGGAACGAGAATAACTGGAAACTGTGTGGATGAAATACAGCTTGGATCATCAAACGTGCCTACCACCTTTGGGGTGAAATTGAGGTATTTTCCCATATCACTTAGCAATTTAACCGAAGCGATGATTGTTCCGTCAGAGGCATAGATTTCAGGAATCGAGATATCTTTAGAATTTCTGAAAGCATCATTCCAACCCTCGAGTTCTTCGTCTCTTTGCAAGCACAGGTTATGACCCCGGAAATTCATTGACGACTCATCAAATATTTGGAAAAAGTCCGCCATAGTCTTCGGATATTGGTAAAGAGTTTCTTCACAATCAAGGGCTGTTAGGCATTTTGGGAGTAGTTTAAATATTTTTATCTCCACAAAGTTTACGTCACCAGTTATCTCAAATTCCAAGATGAGCAGATTTCCAACTATTGCGTTCACTATGTAGTTGAATTTGACTTTGAAAGTATTCTTGGCTATAATAAAGATTACGATATCCTGGCCAGCGCACTGTTTCGGTTGGATGTACTGATTCGGCGCAATTACTAAACTCACACGGCAATTGGTTTTTGTAGACTGTAGCCATAAGGATTCAGGAATCATGTAATTTCTATGGGCGTCCTGGCATGTATAAGGAACTTCTATTTGATTAAACGCAAGCATTATTGCATTGTCTACGACCTGTGCCTTATAAGAATGAATCACGACAACACAGTGCTTGAAGATCGAAAACGTGTCCTGCAGACTAACACCTGATTTCGTTGCGGTAACTGATGTTATTAGAAGGAATAGAGAAATTTGATGAAATCGACTGTGGTTCTTCATATTTTTAGTGAAATTAGTATTTCACTCTTGAAGCATAAGGCTGTCTCTGTCTCTGTAAATCAGACTGAAATGGCATGCTGGCACGATTTTATAAGTGTGTCCAGAATCTAAGAAGCTGTTGTTTACTTGGAATGTTGATTTAATAGACAACACATGACAAGTTTTAGGTAGGTACAAGATAAGAAGATACAAGAATGCACCATGCACTCTATCATTTCTTGTGGAGTTTGGACAGTGCACACTTAGCGTGACATTTAGTGACACGACAAGGCACACAACACAATCTATGACGTGATCACAGTATAGAATATTTTGATTATTACAATGGCTCGCGTTTCATTCCGTAATGTGAATAAATTCGCTCGATAACGTGAAAACAACTGATTCTTCGAAAATACGAGTGTTTAACTCATACTTGCATAAAAGTTAAAGTACACAGAAGTGGGTACCATGAAGAACTTTGCCAATTTTGGCGATTTAGCTTTGCGAAAATATTATGTAAGATTTCAGCATAAAACGTAAGTGTAAATTTTCTTTGAGTAACTGATAATAAACCATTATTATTATAAGCGGACGACTTATCTATATACTTATGAATGATAGAATGGTTTTGTTTTACCCTGTCGTTGAACGGAAATATAGGTCGCAGCTAGTCACGCGCCAAACAATTTTAAGTGTTTAAAACGAATTGCTTAATTCAATAGGCTAGGCGTGCAATTGGACTAAACTCGAGAAAGTTTGTACGGATGACTGTATATGTTCATTTTGAATTATTTGCTGGGAAGTTAATGTTCGTTTTGAGTAGTAGGGTCACCGAATAGCGGAGGTCAAATGGAACTTGAACCGTACGCAAACGCCTGTAACGACATGTGCGAAGTAGAGATGTCAACGACGATAGAATATGAGAGACGCACGCACGCAAATAGCTGATAACTATCTTATCATGTACTGTAGTTGTTATACCGAACGTGAATTTGACTAGTTTTTGAGGATTTTTAGCCCCGTTCCCTCTTATGTTAGAATATCCACAAAAGTGTTTCGGCGCCCCTGGAAGGCATACCACTGAACGAACGGACTGTGAGTAAATTTTATTAATCTCTTTGGTTCGTGAGCTTCAATATGCGCCCAGCCCGATTCAAATCGAAAAAGTAAGTCCAGAGCTATATTGAATTGAAGTTGGAGACATCATTCTGGTACACCCCGTATATGAGTCAGAATTCAAACGGATTTCTGATTGAATACGCATTGCATTTTAAAAATAACGTTACTTACGCATAAGTTAAATGAACTCGAAAACTGTCGTTCATCCAGTGATTTTAAACAATTGGTTCAGCATACACACAACTTGACTGGATCAGACCGGATTACAGATAATTTTTATCAGTGGATAACGTATGGCTATAAAACGTTTGAGTCAAAAAATGATAAATGTGTTTTTGTAAATTCCTTCATAAGGATTACAGTTTTCACAAGCTCTAATACAGTATCCTGGCCAATTGAGTTCGTGGAATTATTTCTTACACTTCATAATTAACTTATTATAAATATTCCAAATTGTTCTACTTTTCACATAATATGGCTTGCAGAATTAACCTTCGACATGACCAAACCGTGGTGGACATTCCTATATCCCAATCCGTCAACGTTACAATTTTCGCACCAGTTTGGGTTGCAGAAGCTCTCAAAATCCTGGGTCAAAAGTTGAAAGGAATAATGTTCGAAGTTAAAAACGGTCCCCGTGTTCTCGAGTCCTTCACGCTAACGGAGAACATCACACTTCAGCAATTACAAATGATTACAAGAATTGATCCGAGGAATGTGATAGGGGTCATTTATCGGATATACTACGAACCGTCCATCAAAACCGATAAAATCATTTACGCCCTTTGGGATTTGGTTCGATAATGCGTCATTGTCGGACTGGACGGAACAACACATTACGGCAGTTACGGTTGCCCTCGTGAAATACAAATGGCACCAGTTTATATTTGTGATTTGGCCGGTCTAAAATTTCAGCAAGTGTACAATACTGGGAGAATGGTGTTGATAGCTGACTCCGAAGACAAGGATGAAGAGCCTTGGTCAGTTGGACAGCTCGATGACCTCATTTTTCAAAATGTCGTAGGAGAACCAAAGAAGTCTTTTTCGGACGCCAAAAATGATAAAAGTGGGCGATACATTCTCCACAAAGATTTCAGGAACAGAAATGTCGTCCGGACTTTGTACTTTGACACATTCGCATATCGGAGTTTTGTTAGTCAGGATGTCGTTTTAACTGCACTTGCCTTAGACAAGATGGCAAACAAAAATGGACACAAAGTTCATCTTAAGTTCTTGAAATACGGGACCGGCTATTTTGCGAATAATTTCGGGGCTTTATTGGCGCCGCTGATTCTTCCTGCCGTTGTGGATGGTTTGGAGGTGCTCCTTGATAGGCACTCCCCGCTTGCCGCTATTAAACATTTTAAGTTTCCGTTTTATTTGCTGGACGAGGAAAGTTTGGCAAGGTCAAACATTTTGAAAGGAAAATATGGAATGGAGTACTCGTTTACTAATGATGATGCCCTAAAATACAACGACCATGGCAGAATTCTGGCTACAACAAATTGTGCAGACCCACATTCTCCTACCGGAAGCGAAATGGGGTTTGGAACTGGAAGTGTGAATGCTGCAATTGCAGAAAATTTGAGAAGTCGTGGAAATATATTCAATCCTTGCTTGAATAAGTTGATTGGAGCCACATTCGTTGACTTACTGTAGTAAATTATTATAACCCAGCCCCGGCAGCGTATTGCCAAACCCTACTGTATCTCGGCACTTTTAGCCGATTAGCCAAAAAAACCACGACACCGATAGCCGCATAGCCAACTGTTTCCAAACTAGCGTCGACTCGACGATTCACGTCCTCTTTT
>JAQFYE010006168.1:0-11084 GCA_034694305.1 Protaphorura glebata
TGGACTCGAGTCCGGACTCGTACTCGGACTCGGACTCGAGATTCGAGTCTTGGACTCGGACTCGTGCGAAAGACTAGCGCTGTGCTGTGCTTCGGATCTCCTTCGTTTATTACGTATCCGAAAGAGCTCAAACTACCAAATCCTAAGAATCCATCTCATGCAACCAACAACATCTTGTTCAGAATGATTGTTTCTCACTAGAGATACTTTTATGAGTTCACTTCAAAGTCAAAGGAATCGGGAATGGAAAACTAGAGTTTAGGCAGGCACTTTACTGCGTCCTACATGACAGGGTGCTACATAAGTCATGTCCCATTTTTATTAATTCACGTTTGGGGTAGCTGCTTTTTTATTTCTTCCTATAAATGTATAAAAATAAACCAGGTTTTTTGGTTTTAAGTCATTTATTTTGGCTTTTAAGTATTTTTTTTTGTTTAAACTGGGTTTTTTTGGCATAAGCCATGTTTTTTTGTTTAAGTCAGTTTTTTTCGGTATAGGTCAGTTTTTTTCGGTTTAAGCCATTTCTTTTGGTTTAAGTCTGTTCATTTTTCGATTTAAACCGGTTTTTTCGGTTTAAGCCAGTTTTTCTCGGTTCAAGCCAGTTTTTTTTCTCTGTTCAAGCCTGTTTCTTTGGTTTAAGCTAGTTTCTTTTCGTTTATGTTTAAACCAGTTTCTTTGTTTTAAACTAAGGTTGATGGTTTAAATTAAGATTTTTGTTTTAAGCCAATTGTTTTTTTGGTTGAAACCCCGGTTTATTTGTTTAAGCCAAGTAAAGGTTGATGGTTTAAAATATGTAAATATAAGAACCCGGTTTAAATCAAGAAAAAACCAACCTTATTTTGTGAAAATAACCAATGGCTGGCTGAAACTAAGCCGGTTTAAACGTATCCACCCTGCATTATTATTGATTTCAAAGGAGTTCTTTTATTTCTTTTCATTTTTACTCTTAGTGATGCTGCATGCATTCGAGTATCTAAACCAACAACTTTCCATTCAAATTGTCAATTGAGTGCTGATTTACCACCTACACCTAACCAGCAATTTGATAGGATGCTTATTTTCACCCACGCATTTCTTTTGCAAATGCATGTAGAGAATCATTTTATTTCATTGATTTCCTTTCACGTATGGAATTATTTGCTCAAACAAGAGCTTGTTATTTTGTTACCTTGTGAACTTTTTTACTCTCAAGTTGTTGACGTACATTATGTTGCCAAAAATAAGCAAGGTCAGCAAAGAGATAGAAAAAAGTGGAGATGTTTAGATAGAATGCTTGAAAGTACTTAGGTACGTCTCTCAAATTCAAATATGCAAACATGGTTCTGAATTTTTAATCTACCTACACTAGTCTTTCTGTTTGTTTGTCTTTGAAGTTGTATTTTTTTTTAGTTTCGTATTCGAAAGTTGCGATTAGACCGAATTTACAGTTGGGATTGACGGGTAGATTCCATTTATTGTGTGATCTCCTCTATTTCTAGACTCAAGTGCCGAGTCTCCAATTTATTTTGCCCTTTGAAATTCGAAAACATAAATGTGATACTTTTATGCTTAGTTTTCTGACCGTGACATTTTGAAAGGTCACAGTCACATCATCACATCACGTGTTTATTGTTGATACACAAAGTATTTCTTAGTTGGATAGAGCGTGGTAACTTGTTAGTTGTTCCAAACCAGCGGCTTTGTATTTTTCGCCAAGATTCAACAAAATCTTTTTAAAAAAAATTCTTGGGTCGTAGACGTAGACAATAGACTGGAAAACTATACTTTTTTTCTTTAGAGAAATTTGGGTTCGTACCAATTCTATTTCCAGAAATTGTAAAAAAAAGTGGTTCTTGTTGTTTAGGCCGGAAATAAGTAGGGTTGTATATTTCCTACAGAGGGCAGAGGGTGTTTGATTTTAATTGTGAATTGTGACTCATTGGTTGTTTGTTGGTAGTTGACCTATGAAAAGAATTGAACAATGAAGGTAGGTCAGACTCATTGTCATTGTTGTTGTATATTTTGCTAGGTCAGATTCGTCAGATTCGTCAAAGTTTTTTGTATTATGAATTTGAAATAGAAAGAGCTTTTTATTTATTTTTTATTATGACATTCCTATTATTCGCATTCCAGGGAAAAGCGGAAATCCTACATTCCATACCGCGCATGCCGGAATTGATCTAATTTTCATAATGTAATGCATTAAATTTTATAGCTCTTGAATTAGGGGACAGGTATTGCTATGGGACAATGGGAATTACACTGAATAGAATGGAATGGAATGTGCAGGAATTCCATGGAAGCGTCAGTCCATGACGATCTCATGCAATTTTTATTCATGAGTGATATGTGAATACCTGATTGACATTCTACTCGTGTAAACAGTCCCACAAATCCATGGAATGGAATGAAATATTAATTTATTTTTCTGGAATCTTACGTTTAACTACAATTTCTTTGCTTGAACGTGACAAATTCGGATTCATCCAGATTTTGCCAATTTTTGATGTAGATATTTTGTGCACTGGAATTCTTCCTCGTTGTTCCGTGTATTTGTGTCATTTGAGGAATGCGGAGCTCGGAAATGAGTCTCATGTGCATAATGATACTAAATTATTATTTCTTGTGAATTTGGGCATGTGATCTCGTCGTTAATTTTTGAATGATTTACAATTCATTAGATAATTTTCATATTTTGACTCATTTTTTGATGGTTGCGAGCGAATTGAAAAAATATGGGACTACATTAAGGAGTAGCGTTTTTTATTTGTAATTTTGGCTAATTAATTTAGCATTGAACTACTGCGCTTCTATTGTTAGCCTCTGGTTATTTGATTTACACAAGGAATAATGCGACTTGCGACATGGCTTGTATATATTTTATTTAGCGCTTGTTGAGCTTGGTGGTTGATTAATTCTACTGCGCAGTGGAATTGGATGGTGAATGAAATGTGTGAGAAAATGAATCAATTGCTTAAATAGGTTTTTTATCATTTGTCCGTGTCGGTCTTTCTTTCTCTTCTCTTCTCTGGAGTCTGAGTCTGAACTTAACATATGGTTAAAATGTACGCTTCCTAGTTGTTTTTATCACTATCTTCCTTCACCCATAAATTAAATTCATTGAACCTGGACTGGATGTGAAATATCAATGGTTTTTTTCTTTCTCGAATTTTAATTTGATACAATTGCAATTTATTCCTATATGTGTCGCAGTCGCAGAGTTCATTTACATCAGATTCGACTGACTGACTGACTAGTGACAAGTGATATACAGTAAATGACAGTGTGGTTCGTAACTTTTGACCTCTCGAAGCCAAATCAAAAATTTTTGATTTGGCGTCGCGTGGAGCGACGCTCACGAGCGATGTAGTTGTTTATGGGAAATGGAGAAAAATGAACTTTTTTTGGACTAGTGCAGGTCGGAAATTTAAATAATTAGTAAATTCCACCGTTGTGTCTTAATTTTGTTCAGATTTTCAGTATTTTTATCGTAATTTAGATTTCAAGAGGAAAATGTGGTCAACTGTTTTGCTCCACCCTGTAAGTAGAAGTATACGTACGTACGTAGTAGATGAATTGGAAAACTTTTAGACGCGATAAGTAAAGGCGTAGTAATTTGATTGTTTGTTTAGGAAAATAAATACCACCCGCCCGCCCGCCTTGTGTTGATTTTATTTTACCTAGAAAACCGCGGATCAGACAACTTTTAAGGTACCCACGCTTGAATGGATGCGTAGGATGTTGACTTTTGTGGGATTAGCCCAAATTGAATTTATTTTGAAAGTTGTTGGATAGGACCAGGTCTAATTTCAATTCTATATTTCGTCAGCGCGTACTGTTAAAAGTTCCGTTGTTACTTGTTGAGCTAATTTTGGAGTGAAACGGTGAGACTGGAGGTCATACAGTTAAAGGATTGAGATTGAAGGCCATGACGATTACTACGACGACTACGAAGGCAAGAAATGTTTACAGAAATAGTAGTTGAGCCTTCCCTAGCCTAACTTAACCCTCATCTTTCATCCACATTTGTTGAGGAAGGAAGTCAAGGAGCCAAAAAATACATGAGACAAGGTTGGAAATCAAAACGTAAATGTTAAATGGCGAGGACAAGCCAAACCATGCTTAAAATAATAATAGTAAGGAAAGGTCGTCTGTCTCAATTCTAAGTTTGACCTTTGGTCTTTAGGCGAGGTCATGAGCTACGGTTTTAATCCCGCGGTTTGTCACTGTCACAATCGGCTCAATTAATTCGACAACTTTTCTCTATTACGTAAGCTCATACTGTACCCAGGTACTATATTGTCTACTTTTAAATGTCTGGCCTTCTTTTTATTGAAATTATCTTTAATTCTGTGGTTTGTCTGAGAATTCTTTTAGAAAATGCGCAACATAAAAAAATTGAATGGATTGTCCAATGAGGAAGGGTTATGGTTACGTAATCCATATCTCTACCTTGGTCTGTGGTAATTCTTCGTACACATTCAATAATTTTTGTATCATAGTTGTGTTGGTTATGAATGGAGATATACTGTCTATATATCCTGGTACTACTAATTGGTTCGGGTGATAATCGAAAGCGGTAGTTTTATTTCAATGGCGAAATTCAGTGGAATTTTAATAATAGTTAATAGATTGGAGGATTGGACGACGCGTCTGGTTTTAACTGGTTTGTTAGTTTATTTTGGCCTGGTGTTATTTTTAATGGCATTGTTTGTTACTAAATTCATTCAATTGAATGATGACGGAATGACGGACTACGTTAGAGTTTAGTTGTCAATAATTTATTAATCGTTACTGTTCTGAGAAGTCATGTAAAGATGCGATAAATTTTAGTCTTTTGTACGCAGTATTTTGTTACTTCGTCGTGGGTTATTTTCCTATGAAAGAAATTATTAATGGTATTGTAGAACTGTTGACCAATTTTTTAAGTTACTTTTTCGAAATGACGATTTGGATTTTTATTTGACCAAAATATGATTAACGAAACCGCGTACTACACTTGTCATATTTTCTTCCCCTCTGCTCTTCTGGATTAAAGCCAAAATAATGTGACAAGTTGTGTTCGATTTTTAAAGTGCTTTTGGCTTTTGTACTGTCACGATGTGCAAAGAGATAGCGAGGTTACCCTGGTATTAGTAGTACGAACAAAATCAGAGAAAGACGCACTATTTGTGTTACAAAATAATTAAAATTGCTATTCTCGCACGAATACCAAATTATTTTGGATTGTGAAATATTTCTTTGTTTTTTTTTGGCAAAGGCTGTCAACAGTCCTTGACATTCCATTCCCAGTCAAGTGTTTGGTGGGATTTGACAAATATATGCAAAACAATATGATTTTTGTGTTAACGTTTTTATTATCTGACAGATTGAGAAGTGTTATTGTCAAATTATACCAATGGTCATGTCAATTTTGACATACTGCATGGTTTTTTTTGGTTCGACTTGTTAGTTGTACGAATCAATGTCAAAGTACAAGTTCTCCAACTTTCCTGGAATGTTATTATTGATTTGATTTGATTTCAATAATTTAGTCGATAGTTATTTATTCATTTGTTTTATTACGTTTTAATCGTGAATTTCTAACCTTGATATTTAATCGGACAGAAAAATATTGTTAAGTTTTTGTATGTAGTTTTTTTTTTTTTTTTGTTATGCTTCTGATCTCACGATTCTGCATTTGGTGAACTTTCGTTGCGATATCTGCTTAGACGTCGGACGTTTCACTCTATTTTTGGTTGAGGCAGAGCAGTGCCGAGCCGAGTCAAAAGGAAATTTTGCGTCGAGGGAATGTTTATTTGTTTGCAAATTCGGTAGGCTATGGGAGATGTGGGTATCAGCTTGCCGATCTCAATTGTAAACATAAATCACTTTCTCTTGGTAACTTTTTCTGCTCTGACCTATTTTTGGGATGATATGCAGCATTCAGCATCTGCTAAGTTTGGACCTTCCCACTTTTGCGCCTAAACTTTGTATAAGACTTATAAGAGACTCTTTCCAAGTAATATGATGTGGGCCTAGGCCCTGAGTACAATTTTTTTGTATACTAATGTATGGGCTCAAATTAAAATTACGGACTGTCCATCACTCTAGAATTTCTAGCTAGTAGTAGTCCTAGGCTGTAATAATGCTGCTGGATCAGTCAGCCTGGGTTTATTAGTAATCCTAGACTAGTCCAGGATTAATTGTACATAAAACCGGATATAGATGAAATTATTATGAAATAAGAACGTTGCGGGTAGGGTAAGGCTTACAAAAAAAATGGAATATAGGTTGCATTTTTTTATTGCCTAGATTTGTTTTGATGATGTTTTTTCGGTAGAGTAGAGTCAATTCAATCTCTTTTGATGATTAGGTGGGGCGGGTAGTAGTGAGATGGGTTCGATGTTCCACGTTCTTTTTATCTAGGACTATGAAACTTTATATCTCATTTGTGGGTAATGAAACTGGAGAGAACCTACTTTTTTTTGTCATGTTTGATCCGATCAAATTGATTTTGGTGTTTTTCATCTTGTATCCCAGAGCCAGAGAGCAAAGAGCAGACTGTTGTAGTTCTATGAACGTCTAGTCATTGGAAAATGGAAAGAATGGAAAGAGGTCACAGCCCTCCAGATATTTTGCAGTCAGACACGGACTTTCCCAACTTATTGAGTAGACAAAGTACTTTCCATTTCCTAAAGGCTTTCCTGTATTTTTCTTCAAATGTAGATGAGTTAGTTTATTCAGGTCAAGAATTTCAGCATAAACTGTTATCAATATCGAAATGGATACACTGAATTCTGACTTATCTACGAAAATCTCGTATTTTTTATATGCTTGTATTTAATAATGTCAAAATATGAAATTTCAATTTCAAGGTGGGCGGGATGTTCGGTCACATTTTTAATTTTTCGATAACACTTCTTTGAAGACGTATTTTTATGTAAATCGCATGGTTGGATGGAATTATTGTGTTGCTCCGTTTTAATGCATATTTAATACATTATATTCATTTGTCTATTGACTGTCTTACATTTTAGACATTTTTAAGCGTCCTATATCAGTTTTTGGTTCGACGAACCATACATTGGGTTGAATCCTCTCTGTGTTTGTTTAGATTGTTTGACATTTACGTCTGTTTCTTAGAATTCGGGTGAGAGAACTGAAATGAAACAAAATGACCATAGAGCAAGTGATTTATTTATGGCACAACAATAAAGTAATTGCGGATTACTTTTTGTTTAGTCTTCGTCTTTGTTTATGTTGCAATTTGCCAAAACCAAGAGGGAATTTGCTAAATTAGATGTTAGTGAAATTGCTCGCTGGGCTGACCTTTTTTGAAATGAGAATGTGAGATCTTTGCACTTGGACTTCTAGTTCCAGTCTACCACCTCTTTCTCTTTGGCATCGACATGGGGTGGAATTGTGAGTCATTTTGAGTTCTATTTACGTGTCAATGGCCTGCATGTTCATGTTCTGTCCCGAGTTGCAAATATTATTCCCAGACTAGAAGAACAAGGGGATTTTTTGTTATACAGGCCGACTTGACTTGGAATTTAGAATGACTGTGACTGTGACTGCCTTCAACTGCAATTTCCTTGACTTTTATTTATTTTTGCATTTGCCATTGCAATTCCAATGTTTATTTTATTTAAGGGTGGGTGTGGCAATAGTGTAGTGTAGTGTATTATGTCTCTCATGAATTTTCAAAGAGACATAGACATGGCGTTTCGTGCAAGATAAGATAAAAATTTTAGGAAGCGTTTATGGCTTATGGGCTGAGTCTAAGATTAGAATTTTGCATACAACTCCCCTATTGCAATTTTTTCTGCACGACCGGGCCTGGCCTGGCGTGGATTAAATGAAATGTGAAACTCCAAGTCTCAAACTGCCTTGTCATTCTATGTGTGTACCTTGGGAATGAAATAAGAAAAGAATGTCTACATCCAGTCTACATGAAAATAAATAAATACATGCACTTGAGGGGTTCAGACTCAAAATTGCATGTGCAATGTGCAGTTTGCAATTTACAATTTTTCATGGGACATTGCAGTTGTGACATGGTGTTATTTAGAATGCATGGTAAGGAATGGAGAGAGCTATCCATGTATTTATTTTCCTTCCCTTCGTTCCTTAATGGATTTTTGGATCGTTAATTTTTCATTACATGGTGGTTCATAATATGTCTGTGAGACATACGTTGATTTTCTGTTTGGGGGTCGTTCATAAGTTATGAAACACACTGTAAGGGAAAATCGTTAAGGTTGTAGATACAGGAAGGAGTTCGACAACCTTCGAGTCTGTTTATTTTTTCGCCATCTGTAAAACATAAAGTTTATGATTAATAGGATTAATTCATTATTCATGAGTTGGATTTGTAGTTTGTGAATTAGAATTAAGTAGAAAGACAGGTGTCAGGGTTCAAAATCATACATACTTGATGAGATGACCAGAATCAAATTGTGAGTGGATGTCAAATGCCAATGCCCCCCTTGGCATTGGTAATCTCATGTAATTGAAAAGATCGCTTAGGTCAGGGTGGAGATAATTACAGAGTAGTAGTCAAGACACAATGATTGTTTTTGTTGGTATCCTTCGCAAGGTCACCGACTCACCTTAATTACTACAGTTTGTGTTATCATGTCAGCCTCACCAGCTTCACCATCATATTCTTCCGTCCATTTTTGTTTGTTGCCTTAATTTTAAGGACAGGTTTTCTTGATTTTTTTTAAAGTGATTTGCACTAATTTGTAGTCGGTTTTAGCAGAACATTTATTTTTTCACTGTTAGAAGGTGGGCCTTTTACCATTTTGAGCCCTAACCACTCGAATTTTAAACGAAATTTTAGTCAAAGGATGGTTCAATTACCCCGAAGTGACAAGGTTTTTCTCCACTGAAGTTTTTCCCTACTACTAGGGGTACTTGCCGTATCAAAATGAATTAGCATATCGGTGTATGTACGGAAGACTTCAGATGATTTCGACAATCGCTAATCATTATCGTAAAAATTATCCAAAATCTTTCATATAAATTGGTACGCTTTGTATTTGGCCTGTGGAAGGTCCCTCTAGGAGTTGGATAGAACTCAATTGGAGACTAATATATTATATCAGTCTTAGTCAGGTAATTGAACCATCTAGCTATTGTTATTGTTTGTAAAAAAATAAACCTGTCCATTGTTTTGTTTTTTGATGGAGTGGCTACCAATATCGGTTTCGACTTCCGATTCCGACGACGAAAACGAATTAATCATTGAGATTGAACAAGGCGGACGAGGATGAGGATGAGGATATGTAATTTTGACATAATAAGTTGAAGTTAACTTATTTGATTTCTGCTCTGAATTGCAATTACTCATATGTCACATGCAATTCGCAATGAAGCATGACACTGACAAACAAAACAAACAAACAGAAACAGACTCTAATGGATTACGCTACGCGATTATCTTTTACTTCATGGATATCAAACCAATACATTTAAGTTGAATTTGTGGTTACATTTTCCTATTTTTTCTATTTCTAGGCACAAACAGTTTTTAAATAAAAGTAAGTTAGCACTGCAGCATAATGGTCTGGGTTTTGCACAATAATCTTTCATTGTGCCAGGGTTCAATTCCTAGTATGTGTATTGCTTAAAATAGGTGTTTTTCTATTGGTATGGATACTCACACGTAGTGGATGGTCAAAAATCCGCTTAATTCTTTATTAAAGTTGGTTTTGCTTCTCATTTGCCCTAGGAGAGGTACCCCTAGTAGTAGGAAAATGTCCAGTACAGAAAATGATTAACTTCTCACCATAGCGACGCTCCAAGGACAAATTAATAGAAATGTTTGAGTTTATTTTGTGTCCTTTTCTGTTGACGTTGAATTTTTTGTAATAAATGAGAGATGACAGAGGAAATTAGGACAGTCGGTTGGATTTTTTGAGGTTAGCTGTCACTTGTCACATGGGATTTTTCATTTTTGACGCTCCAAATTGAATTGAATTGGATTTGTTTAATAGTTTGGCATTTGACGATGGAAGTAGGCCATTCGGTATTTTTCCTACTACTACTTTGTTTATTTGATTAACTTTTCCTGGACAGGGACGGAGTGAAGGACAAAAACTTTTGTAGGACAATTTTAGCAATTTAATCATGCAGTGGATAGTGGATGTAGAAAAGTGCAAGTGCATGCATGTTGCACGCTGGGGAAGAATAAAGTTTAAGTAGGTAACATTATTCGGTTGGAATAGGAAAAGGGCATGTGGTTCGTTCGTAGTTTAGGTATGTTTCTATGCAGTTTGCAGTTTATTGATTTATCGACTTGAAACCTCTTGGTGCGGTTTCTTGGTGACGTGACGTCTGTCCTAACCTATCTTACCCTTCACTTTACTTGCTTTTTCGGTTTCACAGTTCATTTTACTTCATAATGTTGACAAGGGACTTATTTTAGATAGAAATCTCAGATTTATCTCAGGAATTTTGTTTTTTTGCGAATAATTTGCAAAAAATAATAACCTTTCTGGCTTTCGCGAATTTGGATAATTTGTCAATTAATATTTTGCAAGTAATTACCAAATTAGCATGCAGTTATTCATACATGTAAAGCAGGTGATTGAGGAAACCCATTCATAATTTTAGTGGATATTTTTATCACCTTGTTTGTTTGTTATGGCATATAATACGATTTTAAACTGTTTACTTAACCTAATTTGGGCTGAGTTGTCATATTTTTAATTTTTTTCGACTGTGAGTCAGAGCGTAGGAGTGAGATGTATTTAGCAATATTCAATTGCAATTGCAATTGATATTATTTTTTATGATGTTTGTGTAACTCCGAACCAGATTTCGAAATTGGACTTAAGTTTAAGAATAGCCAATAGCCTTACTCTGAGTCGCAGAAATGTGCAATTTTAATGACTGATTATAAATTCTAATCATTAATTGGTCCTTTTATTGGTTTGTTTTTTAAGTTCCTCATATGTTAGCAATAATAATTAAATTTAAGTGACAGGGATTTGTATCATTGCGTTTTTTTTACATAATCTGCTTATGCTCAACTACATCACATACAGGGTGTTTATTATCTCTCAGACTACTTTGAAACTTTGAGCGTCGCTAACTCAATTAAATATTTGTTGACG
>JAQFYE010006169.1:0-11084 GCA_034694305.1 Protaphorura glebata
TTCAAAGTAAAGAATTAAAATGACCCGTCTATTAAAAATGTAACGAAAATTTTTACTATTGAAGGTTTTGGGTAGTGCACGTCACTAGGGTTGACCGTTATTCGACTATCTTTCCTCTGAGGTAAAACCTGACAAAATTACCGTGGCAACCGTTGAAAACTTCAGTGCTTAAAATTTCTAAACCCACTTTTCAGTATGATCTGGCAGAAACTTTATCCCCCCTGATTTCTGTACTTCATGGTGACATCCGGTTCAGAAAACTTCTTATTGAAAGCTGGTCAATGCGCAGCGGTATATAAATTGTGTCACTACAATCGAATCCACAAAATGGCAATACTCCATTGCGTAGTATGTCGGCGGGTAATTTGCTAGCCAGATTTTACTTGATGGTCACACTTAATTGACGACCGGTTCATAATATCAGAAGTGAAGGATGTGGTGACCATGAATGATCCTTGGGCATTATGGGGCGTGTGTTGGCATTAATCCACGATTTCGGTGATGTGTTGTCAAAGTCACTTTTTCCTCCTTCCGAATGCTCGGCCGTGACGGTTAGATTAATATGTAAGACAATGAGATAATTCCTGCCATTCTCCAGCTTTTGCTCTACCAAACGGAATACGTGTACACAGCATTGGGCGCATGGGCGTACAGTTTGCGGTGGCTGACCCCCTTTCGCGAGTTTAGACGTGTGAAACAAGGGCACTTTGTGCCCGTGTTTACACGTCTCCACTCGCGTAACGGTTAACCATTAGAGTAGTGGAAACGTCTTTAGGCGGGTACAACGTGTTCACAACCGTCTGAACACGTCTCCACCGCCCAAAGGGTTAAAATTACTATGTCAACGTAAACGACACGTTCATTCAATCAAAAATTAATTGTTAACTTCATGGACACTGGTACCATCGAATTTAATACACAGTGCTTGGTAAATTCAATAATTATCTAACATTTCTGTACCTCAATTTTGAATTGAGCAAAGTATTTAAAATTTCAACTAAGTCCATTACGCCAAGGCAAATAGAGTCAATCTTTTACTGTAGCTTTAGAATTTTTTTTTAACTCGACCAGGTACGGCGACTCTTAGAATCCGAGCAACTTAATGCGTGTAAATATATCAGAGCTTTCCCGATAGGGAATTACAGGGTAGGAATTCAATAAAAAAAATTGAGTTGCTTATAGCAATCGCCTCAAATTGAGCATTTGCTACGCAAAAGTTATACATACCCCCCGACATGGAATAAATTTTCCTGAAAAAAATGAGCATCTTATGCATTTTGCTCAAAAAATGTGCAACTTTTTATTAAATTCTTATCCAGGCGTTGACGCGCAGCGCAACCTAGTAAGCCAAAAGTGCAAACTCGGGCTGAGGTAAACTACAAAGAACGTACGAGTGAACAATACATTTTTTTGATAATTTTTATCAATAATTAAATTGAACTTAATTCAACAAAAACTATTAAATTTTAGTAATCTTTTAATTCAATTAATATCAAAACGTGGTAGCTAATCAGTAAAATTGTTTTTTCAGAAAATAAGATTTTCATTCATCACTCGTCCTTCACGTGCTTGGCGAGTCTTAGCTTAACTTGTCACTTCAACAGGCATTCATTGTAAGGAGCCGAGAGCTATAAACTAGACGTAATCGTTGATTATTTTTGAGTTAATCGACGATTATAAAAAAAACACAACAACCAATTTTAGCGTCCAATTCGTTTTTTTTTGTCAATTTTATTCAATTCTGTCAGAATTTTGATGAGTTATGACGTTTGTTCATTATATCAAAAATTTTGTTTAGGTTTTTTTTTAAAATTTACTCAATACCTGTAAACATCAGAATGAGTTTTGGGAACCAATTCCGCGGTGTCATAAAATTACCAACGGGATAAAGGAATAATTTTCACAGAACTACGATACAGAACATTTGGACAGTAACCTTTCGCATCTTATATAATATTTTATTTCAAAGTACAAAAATTTTCAGACTTTTTCCAAATCAAATGTACTTAGCGGAGAAGATTGCGCTAAAAAAAATTGTTTTTGAACCGTCAACCCATGCTCATCAATAATTGAGTGCCTGGCCGTGGAAGAAAGTACTAACTCCAGGGCTAAAGGCGTGGAGTTAGTACTTTCTTCCACTGCAAGCACTCAATTGTTAGATTTCCATGTCTTTATGGCTGTTGTTGTCTGATTAGAGATCTCTTTGATGAGGTCGGTTTTTAAATTGACCTGGGACTTGCTGTCCTGAACCGGTCTACTTCGTGGGAAGTAAAGATGTGATGCCGAAACTGAAGATTTCTCTTCCAATTTTTCCGCCTCGTCACCTGCAAAAAAATTAAATTCGTGTAAATATTATTCATTTTTTTTAAACAGTTTAACAGTTCTTTAAAAGAAAATAATAATTATGGTATCCCCGAAAAGTCTATGTCTATGACTGACATCTGATTCTCGAGAAGATTACAAAGGATCAATGAGATTCCGGACACAACTAACACTTTCGGCTTTATCTTCAAAAACTATATTTCTGGTGTATTGCCCCTTACATTCTCTAACTTATTTGGCGTTCATAATTTCTCATCAATGTTAAAAACCTCGTGTTGTCTAAAGCATATTGGCGTTATTTGGGGTGACTCGCTTCAAGATCTGAGAAGAGTTGAGGAGTACAGACTTGCTTACACGGGCACTATGTGCCCCTGTAAGCACGTCTGTACTCCTCAAAGGGTTAACCAGTTAACGCAAGTGTACATTGATTCGCATACGTACACCTGATGGTAAAATATACATTAGGGTTATTTGCAACATTAGTAAACTTAACACACTGGCCTGGGTATCTAGTCCAAATTAGTTGCCAGCCGTATAAAACTTGGGCATACAGGTTTACTCAGATTAGCATTACGCTATTGGATTGGATCAGCTTCCCAAAGCGTTGCAACCACCTTGAGGCGCCTATGTGGCTTCGCCTATGTGGCCGTGACCTCCGTTCATGACTTGACCGTGCAGCCTCTCCACGATTTCCTTGGGCAAGCCAATTTTGGCTTCTGCGTACTCAAATCCACAGTGTCGCCCATTTTAAGACAAGAATCTGCCGTGCGTAATAGTGAAATTGAATCGGGACGGTGACTTTAATCATTGTTCCACTGTCCATCGATCCAACTAAAACAGAGCAAGCAGAAACCTAAAAAAAAGTATAACAATTTTTTTTAATTACTTAACCCTTTCGCGAGTACAGACGTGTTTACACGGGCACAAAGTGCCCGTGTAAACACGTCTGTACTCACGTAAGGGTTAAAAAAATACAATTTTCTTTTAATTTTAAATACGGCGCGGAGTATGTTTAATTTAAATTCTCACTCTCTCTCGCTAGTTGCACTGGTTAGGATAATTTGAAGCCTTAAGGAGTATTATAGTCGAAAAAAAAGTGAAGGTAAAAATGTTCATTTCCCATGGTGATGATGATCTTGAGCTTGTTGGGACTGAGATTGTTGATTCGATCGCCGCTGACTATACTTCTTGTTTTTCATCCGACCGTTCTGGAACCAGATTTTTACCTGCAAGGGAAAAGAAAAATCAAGATTTTATTACTAATATAAAATTTACACTTACCTGTAAAGGTAAATAGTACATCGTTAATTTTAATGAAGGTTGTTGGGTGGGTTAATTTTTATGCTCATGTTAGTTATGTCCAATAACTTATGGGATATTATTTAGGTTTGCACAACACAAGATTTGAAATGAAAATTGTCAAAGAGAGCATACGATTTAACCCATGACATTTCAACTTTCAAAGGTGGCACCTCATGTATATATTTTGTCAAAATTAATGAATGCCAAAAGGAGCATACGATTTAACCCTTAATATTGCAATTTTCAATGGAGTGAGCGTTAGAACTTTTTTTGTCAAAAGAAATGAAAATTGCCAAAAAAAAGAGCATACGATTTAACCCATTCGTTTTTAGCTCTGGGGGATCCTTAGAAAATTATTTTACCAAAATTAATGAATAATGCCAAAAAGAGCGTACGATTTAACCCATAACTTTTCAAATTTCAAAAAGGAAGCTCAGGCATATTTTTTGTGAATGAATGAAAAAAGCTGCAATGAGCATGCTATTTAATTAACGAAATTGAGACTTTTCTTCCCATCTTCTCTCCCTAGCTGAAAGTAAATAAAACCCAAACCTGTCTCTCCGTCAGATTAAGATTCCTCGCCAACTCCCATCTCTTCTGCTTCGAGACGTAAGCGTTGAATAGGAATTCTTTCTCCAGCTCTAGCGTTTGGAATTTGGAGTAAGGTTTCCGCTTCTTCCTTACAGTCACGTTCCCGGTCCATTCCAGTGGGTTTGAGTTTATTGGAACTTCTGCGGTTGAAGAAGAACAAAAAACAATTATGTTAGTTTTGTTCAGATATGAGTAAATTCGCGTAGAACTCTATGTTAGTTAATGAATTCTTTTCATGGTCACACAACTTTGCACACTATTCTTGTAGAAAAAAATTCCAGGACATAATCTACGACTTTTACTTTTATTTTTTTCCTTATTTCTTGTCCAGCAGCACTTACAATATTTTCGGTCAACATATTCTGAATTTTGGCTGCATTTTCAAAAGGGAAAAGACATTGATTGAATTGCTTGAGTAATATTGCTAGAGGTAAGCCGGATAATTGCAATAGGTAACATTTAGGAACATGATACAAGAACGTAAGCACCCTGGCTGTCAAGCAACCCTGCCAAGGGATGAAGGACTGAGGTTTCAGGTCCAACTCCATTCAGATGAAATTGGTATACGAACTTAATAGATAACCTTAATCATTCCTATTTCTAATGTTACGTTTATCAATCTCACTCTCATCTAAAAATAATTACGCTGTGAACGCAATTACTCAGTTGAAACTTCCTTGTCCACTTTTCTCTGAATAATTCACAGGCGTCTTCCTCATATATTTACGTAATTAGCTTTGCACTAATTGACATTTGTTTACTTCGTTTGAATACGCCATTTGTTATTGTTACCACGATGGAAAAGCTAGTTTTATTAACCACTCAGCCAACTATATTGCCTCTAAACTTAGTTCATTTCTTTGGCAGTATTTTATTCAAAATCGACTACAAATTCCCAGACCGAATCAGTCCAATCTGATTTCTTTGAGTGAAAAAGAAACATTTTGAACTGATTAAGTGGATGGGTGATTTGGGCCTCCAGGGTACCCGGCACTCATTGTCAACCCTAGATTAGAAAGCTCCGCTTCTCTCTAATGAGATGAGAAAGTGAATCAAATGAGTTCCCAAAATGACAGACTTTCTCGCCGGGAATCCTTTGGCCAAATACACTTTGTCCAAACTAGGGAAGTGGCAGAAGTGAGAACTGTTTAATTTAGCTGAGAGCTAGCTTGGAGGGAGTCACGAAGACAATTGGGGTGTTGGGCGACATTGAGCAGGCTCAAGTTGAGACAATTTAATTTTAGGTGAAGAAGTTATATTGCGAAATAGGGGGTGGCTGGGAAAATATGCAGGTCTAGTTTTATGATTCAGAAGTGCGAATACTTTTGGGAATTGTGAGGGCAATTATTGCAACGGGCTAAGAATTGGTGAGTAGCTCGTGCTTATTCACTATTCGGGGAGTTGATTCGATTTATGTATACATAAGATGAGTTCGAGTTTTTCGACATTTATGGACCAAAAATTCATAACCCTGTATAGGATATAAATATCTTGAAAATCTAATCTAAGAGATGATTGCTTATCGACCAACCATCATGTCAAATTGCAGGAATTCATAGGATATCCTCGGAAAATAGACAGTCCAAAATGGAATGGGTAACGTTCGATTGTGGGAATAAAACTCAATTCAGTTTTTAGACATTTGTGGACCAAAAAGCAGATTACGCACTAGACTTGAATCTAACTCCAGCATTAATGTTTAGATGTGACAATAGTTACAGCAATCTCTTCCCTACCAAGATTCTACATGATCGTTCCGTGGAATTGAGAAAAACTTGGAACTTCAAAATCCTGGGAATACTCCCGATTTCAATAAATACATTTGACCGGGATTCCATATCCTTTACTTAAAAAAATCCTTCACTTCCTCTGGATAGAAAAAGAACCTATTTACGATTGTATTGTTTGCAATACAATGAAAATGTATTGTAAGTTGAACGTGATAATAGAGAAAGGAAAGGATTGTGGGGGTGATGGAGAAGAAGGGAAAGAATTCCTTAACTGGAAACTCGCGGGGAGAATGTGACACAATGGTAAATGCATGGGGGGAACAAAAACCCGGGTACGAGATACCCGGGAAATGCGTTCTTCCTTCCACGTATTGCGATAAAGATAAAAGACGACTATGAGATACAGGGTAACAATTTGAGAAAATCCCATCAGATAGTCACCGCGCGCGCGATCTATTACGGATTATTTTCTCAGTCTTTTCCTTCAACTTCAGAGACAGCAGCTGCATGAGTGTACTAAATAGAAATGCTTAATAATTCTCCTGACAACGAACATTGACTCTCAAGTAGGGTTTAGCGCCACGGGTAGAAGAAAAAAAAGTAGTGCTAAAAATGTAAGGGGTGCTTTCGTGCTCATGAACACAAGTCACTTTTTAGTAACGTGAAATTAATAAATTATTCTGACATTCGGCAAGAAATCGTATTAGTAATCATTAAATCTGGGCATTTCAGATGACGACCTTCTTTTCTCCTCGGCGATTCGCTGGTTTCACCTGTTATAATCTGTTTTTTACTTGTAACCGTGGCAAATTTGACGGCATTTACACCGCCTTAGAATTGAGTGATAAGGCACCCCCAAGCAAAATCATTCATGCATGCAAGAAGACAGAATCCTATCGCATAACATTAACGCAAGTATATTAAAATACCACCAATAGAATTAAGGATTGATAAAAACGAAGCAACAAAAATACACGACAAGAGAGGATAGAGAAAAAGAAGTGGAACGTACTGTAATATGTTTCATAGATTCTTTTTTCATAGATTTCATAGTGCATAGATTGTTTCTAGATTTCCAAGAGACTTGTGCCGGGTACTCTGCATGAAAATAGACAAATAGAAAAAATACACATTTCGTATGTACAGGTAACAAAAAGCATTGGTGTCATATGCGATTAAAAACAATGCTGGCCCAAATCAACACGTACGTCGTATACCAAAAATAGGAAGTGACCTAATATGGTACTAACTGACTGACTCACGCGCGACAAAACAAAGGGCAAAATTTAGATCAAATATTGACAAATATTATTGGCCTGTACTAAGAGTATTGGAAAACAACGTCAATATGATCGGCATTTAATGACGACATATATGTATTTAATCAACACAGTCATTTGTTAATCAATCGAGTATTGTTAGACGTCGAAAGAGTCATGCTGACGACGCGATGCGGCAAGACGCAAACCTTTCAAATATATTTATTCTTACCTTGGAATGTAGGTTATGTAGTTTAACCTTCTTAGCCTGGCGTTTGAAAGCAATTGTGTAGCCATCGATCGATGAAGAATTGCAGAATAATTTTTTTCTAATAGTTTGCATAGTTTAAAAGAAAATGCTACAACGTTCTTTTGCTTATCTCGTTATAACGTCCTTGCTAATTATGTGACTCACTACAACGCTATGCTGTCGTTAACTCGCGTTGTCGCACATATGATTTCCCTTTGTATATCGTCGTCATTTGCTAATTCCCTTGGTACAATGTCTTACTTACTATTTACCTCGTTACAACGTTCCTAACCTCATACGCTACCGGTCTAAAGAGATTTCACACACAGTTGTTTTTGGACAGTTTGCATAGTTAAAAAAAATACTTCGTTAGAGTGATTAAAGCTTTCCTGTTTACTGTATATCTGATTTTGACGCCCTTACTTATTATTTATCTCGTTATAACGTTATTAACCGTTATTTGTCTCGTTATAACGGTTATAACGTTGTCACTCGTTGCTTGTCCAGTTATATAGTTCGAACCTATTTGACTCGTTATAACATTCCTAACCAAATACGCTACATCTATAACAATTTTACAATTATCCGCCTATTTTATGAAAAATCCCCACGTCACGCGCTTTATCAATCAACCCAAAAATTAGAAGGACACACAAATCGCAATTGTCGAACCTTGCTGTGTGTGAGCCCCTAGCTGTGCCGGCTACCCAGGGTGTCAACTTTCAAGTGTCGGCCAGCGCCCAATGCACCCAAACCCACCCGGCCTTTAATAAATTCTCTAACTGACCAGTGGCCAGGACCTTTATTTAATTTATTAACCTTACAACAAGGTAGACTCTGGGTGGGGATTAGGGGGAAAACAAAATTATTATCATAATATGAAAGGCTGGCCTTCTCTACTTCCTTGAATCTACTACCAGGTCCGAAATAAGTAACACAATAGACTGGCTCATAGTCTTAAATGTGATCTGCATTTATTTTATTAACCCCGGTGACCTTGGTAAAGGACTGGCAAAAAAATCACAGCCGGTTATTATGGTGGTATCATAGAACTCATTGAATGTTCTAGAGGGTCACAAAAAAGTTAAACTACCGCCGAGTACGAATTTAAAATTATTCTCCCACTACTAAAAGGACCGAGTCCTACAGCAATCGAGATATAAGAAGTATAACAAACGCTAAATCTAGTTGATTAAAAATTAAAAAATTAAAATTATTTAAAAAAAATCGTATTAATTCTACGAAGAAAGAATTATTTGCCACCCTGTGTACTCATTCACTTGCCGCTCCATTCGGTGCGGTTTGGAATGATTTATTTTTATTATTTCATCGGAATCAAGTGTTGTTCAGTTGGGATTGAGCAAAATGAACTATATTAATATGCGAACGCACTTTCAACACACTGTTTTCCGGCTCAATTTAATTGGCGCAAAAATCCGGTGTGTAGCGCATTCCTCCACCTAACATGAAACATTTGATAATATTTCACAGCTAAAAAGTTAACTGGGAAGAGAAAAAACGAAAGAAAAAAGAGGAGCTGGCTGTGTAGTGTAGTGTGTTATAAGTTGGTGCGATGTGGTGAATGCATAATAAATGAGATGATATCATATGGAGAGATCTGAGCAGCTAGCAAATGCAAAGGGAAGGCAAAGAAAAAATGATTATATCCAAAATGACATGGCTCGCACCCAAAGGTCATAATTTTTGTCCGTCCGTCCGCCGTCCCGACTACCCTTCCTTAAGTTTCTCTCTTGCTAGCTAGCTAGTTAGTGAATGCAAAATATTTCCCCGGATGGGTCTCGTAACTGTGAGTGACGGGTTAGAATGGTGACACCAATATACTTCTACTGGCCATCCACAAGGAACTACTACGTTAGATTAGTACAAGTTAGAAAAGTCGATGAAGTTTATGAATAAGAAATATATACACCCAAGTTTAATATAATAATTTAGACGGCTCAGGGATTTATTCGGAACAATTTTATTTTCCCCGAATATTTTAATGGAAAATCAAATGGCGAAAGATATTAGGCTAAAACAAGGAATGTATGCAGTGGAAAAGTATCCGGGGATCAGATCAATCCAAAGCGCTAGCATCGGCCCACCTTATCTAAATCCTCCGGCTTACAATATTTCTCAATACATTTCCGATGGAAACAATAATTTTGAGATTGGTTACCCGGTTGGCGAGAAGTTATACTATTCCCGGTTCCTATACTCTATTCTCGCTGACAATTGTAATACCTCATCAAATATTATGTAATCAATGTGCTAGTGTTGGGACACGCCGGCCAGGGTGACGGAAATACTACATGTAGTGTTACGCGACAGCAATAAGGAAGTCGATAGTTCCAGAACATATTATAAAAAGTTATTAAGAAAACATACGTGTGGCGGTTGTGACACTTTTTTCCTTTCATTCGTCGTCAAGAGTACATATATCAAGAAATTACTGTTCCTTTCTTTTTATACGAAATGAAACTATACTTGAAATTGAAACCTCGCTCTCGCACTTTCCCGCAATGCAATTTCTGGGGAAAATTGCACTTCTACATTTTTTTTAGGGTGACTAATGATATTTCCAACCCTCTCATTATTTATCAAGAGTGCCAGTGTTTCGGTATTTGGTATTCCAGATGAGTTTTGGACTCGATTTCTTCTGGGAGTTTGTGGTGTGGTCAGATTAGTCATTTTAAGATATGGAACTTTTTAACTACTCGGAGTGTGTTATAAGCTTTGTAATGTAATGTAATAAAAGGTTTACTAATTACATTTTGAAAGCCACCATTCAAGTCAACAAAGCATTATGCCTCCAACCACCACGAAAAGTCAATCTCAGAATTAGTGGGACGGAGTATGTGAAGGGTCATTCTTTCAGCCTAATATTTGCCAAATCAGAATTCAGTAAAATTCAGCCCTGGTGAGAGAACACATTGCAAATTACCCACTAATTGGATCATAGTCTTTGTATTTACCGAAAGGAGTCAAACAAATAAAACTGACTACATAAGAGTCAAATAAATCTGATCCACTCCTATTCTGGCATTTTTAAACACCCAAAATTTTCACACCTTTTTTAAGAAGCTCCAGGTAATGCGTTTAGAATGAATTCATTCATCAAAATATCAGTATTTAAAGTACTAAATCGGCCATTAAAATTAGCTCCCTGTTATTTATTTATGAGCTAAATTGTAACAAGGAGAGATTCTCTTGGCCGGGTATAACCTGAATATTTAAGATACAAAATTGATAAATTGAAGCGTTAGAAAGGAAATTAGTGACAAAAATTGAAGAAAAGACGGAAGGAAAGGAGGGAAGGGAAAAAACATCAACATCTCTTGATCTGGACTAGAATGTAGTTAGCCGTCTTAGATAATTGTTTTCGATCGAAATAATGAGTAATATACGTAAAAATAAAGAAGGGAACGACGCACACTGGCCTTTGCTCACCCTTCAGTGGCGCCACCGTGACGGGACGACATACCAGGGCCGTACTGACGGTGAGATGAACTGAGATGTGAGTCTCAGGCCGGACATGATTTAGGCCGGACACGATTTTTGTTGTTAACACATTATTTGTTTTCGTGTTACTGTTATTCTTATTTTCACCAAACAACGGAAATTGCGGGT
>JAQFYE010006170.1:0-11081 GCA_034694305.1 Protaphorura glebata
TGTCCGTGGAATGTTCCACCCGTTCCGATAATCACTAGAAATGTACAGGAAAGGTAAAATCTATTTTTGTACTTGTCTCACACGAAAAAATCTTGCACAACCTGATATCGATTCTATCGTCAAAAACTGACTTTCGGAATTACATCCCTAACAGGGGTTACCGTCACCAACACTTATTTAACTTGGCCAGTGGCCGAATCAAACACTTTCACATCACTTCATTTTCGTATCATCGGTTTCTTGTAACTTCACGCTCCACTAGTGTGGTGCAGTTTGTTCAATAAGTAAGGATCAACACAGAATGGAAGTATAAATAAGTATAAACATTAAACATAAGCTACGAACAGGGTGGATGAGACAAGGCAATTTTTTTGTCCATTTCATTAATTATATATGTCTCCACATTTTACCATCAGATCCTTAACACTCCTTGAGCAATACAGAAAGAAGGCAATGTTGTACAAGACAAATACTCTCTTGGTTCCTCTCGGTGATGATTTCCGTTGGGAGAATGGCAAAGAATGGGATGCTCAATCTCAAAACTATTTGAAAATAATGGACTATATCAATTCCCAACCGCAGTTATCCGCTGAGGTAAAATACTTTAAGTTACTTAATTCACTGGTAGAGAAAAGTATCGCCCACCCAATAATTTTTATGAATATGTAAAAAATAAAACCGAATGTAACGCTTGGCTTGGTTTGATTTTAATTTTACGGTAGGTAAAATTTGGAACTTTGGAAGACTACTTCTTTGCCGTGGCCGAGGAGATTGTAGCAGGCCGATTTACCCCTCCGGTTTTGTCGGGTGACTTCTTTACCTACGCTGATAGGGATCAGGATTACTGGAGTGGATATTTTACATCTAGACCTTTCCACAAAGCGGCCGATCGACTTCTGATTGCTCGGTTGAGGTAATTGCTTCCGCGGAATACGCAAGAATTAATCGTCGTCGTCGTCAAGCACTTCATCCGTCGGAAAGTTGTGTTTGTTCTACTTGTAATACCGAATAAATATAATAATTAATAGTAATTGGCTTGACCGTTTATTTCAGAGCGGCGCAAATAGCCTTTACTCTTATGACATCTGAAGTATTTCATCGGAGTAAGAAAGGCAAACACGTACTAGACACAGAATTTTACCGTGATTTATTGGGCCGACTGAGAAAAAGTAGAAGAAATCTGAGTTTGTTTCAACATCATGACGGCATCGCTGGGACTTCAAAGGATCACGTAATGCTTGACTACGGAAACAAGTGAGTTTATTTAAACTTTATTATTCAGAAATTAGTCGGAGTTCGGAATTTTAATTTCTCTCACGATTCTTGAAGATCGTTAGTTGACTTATTTTTTGACATGAAACCCTTACTTTTTCAGATTGCTGGATTCAATTAATGACTGTAATGTTGTCATGCAGCACAGTCTTAATGCCTTAACACATTTCAATGATCCAAATTTTGACTTCAACTCCAATTCTGAATCGTTTTATGAACCTGTCACAACACGGGAGACATTTGAGGAACTTCCGCATTATAAACTTATTATTTTAGACCAAAAAATATCGCAAAGACTCGTAACAGTATTTAATTCTGTTCCACGGACTAGAACTCAGCTTGTTCGATTGTATGTCTCAACTTACAGAGTGAAGGTTTGTGTAAATATTTTTCCCACGTGTTTGAGCATAATTTTTTATTCTTTATTTTGGCAATTTGTAGTCTAGTTTAATTTTGGTTTTCTAATCCTTCCAAATGTTTGCTGTATAGGTTGAAGACTTAAAAGGTCAGCCAATTGAATGTGAATTATTTCCGATTTTCCAAGGCAAATCCAACCCAACAGTTGCCAAAAATATCTTTGAATTGAGCTTCTTGGGAGATATTGAGCCTCTGAGTACGAGAAGTTTCGTGGTGAAATTTGAACGGAATGCCAAGTTAGAATTCGAACTTACAAGAATTCTTCACATTGATCAAACTCAAAGTACTTCAATGAGAATTGTATTGCATTTTTATTTTTAGACCAAGTAAACCAGAAATATCTGTAATCAACGCAGCATCCTCCGTTGCATCCCAGACAATCGATGAATTCCCGATAAAATCACTGAAAGGAGGTGAAGAAGCTGAGATTACGAACGGGTATCTCTCCGTTCAGTTTGACTCCAATGGATTCGCAAAGTCCGTTCAAGTAAATGGAATACCATTTACGATGAGTATTGCGATGTTCAAGTAAGTAAAGAGCAGATACACTTCTAAAACGTTCGAAACAAACAAAAACAAACTAACCCTCAACTATTTTGTAAACATATTTTGTAACGTATACTGAGTCTTAGGCTAACGTTGTTGTAACGTCAGTGATTATCGTTTATAAATGATGATTATTTCTTCTTACAAAAGGTATCGTGGATATCCATTTGAACTACACTTAACTAAATTTTAGTTTTACACAATTCCAGTGCTTCTGTTATTGATTTAGTATTTATAGTATATTGTAGTTCATTGAGGTGGCGACTATTTTATTTTCAGGTACGGTGCGAAGGAAGCCAGGGAGATGTCGGGGTTGTATCTGTTTTTGCCCGATGGTGCGGCTCAGCGAGTTCCGGTAGTCAAACCTTTTGTGAAAATTGTTAAGGGAAAATTTCAGAGTTATGTTGAGGTAACTCTGGACCAAGTGAAACATCGAATAACTTTGTACAATCACGCCGGTAAGTACAGTTGTCCAATTTCCACGATGTACGGATATAGATTTTTATAGTTTGGACATTTTATTCTTTTACATTTTAGGTTATGAAAAGTATGCAATTGAAGTTACAAACTTGGTTGATATACGTAATGAACAGAATTATGAGCTTGTAATGAGGCTTGAAACTGAAATTCAGTCAGAAAATGAATTCTTTACTGATTTGAATGGTTTTCAGGTTAGTGATTCTTTCATATACTTCAGACTCAAATTGTGTCAGTCTTTATAATTATTTCGTTTTTGGTCAATTGTTCCAGATGATAAGGAGGAAAAAGTTCGATAAAATCCCGATACAAGGAAATTATTATCCCCTGCCCACATCAGCTTTCATTGAAGACTCAAACTTGAGACTGACAGTTTTGTCGGGCCAACCTCTTGGAACTGCCAGTTTGGCTTCCGGACAGATTGAGGTATTGTGTTTTGTTACAATCGGAGTTAGGAAAATAACTGTGTTCACTAATTTTGATTATTTTATGAGAAGGTCATGATGGACAGAAGACTAATGCAAGATGATAACAGAGGAGCTGGTCAAGGTGATACTGATAATCTGGAAACACTGAACATCTTTAAACTCATGTTAGAAGTTCCACAATGCCAAGTGAGTCTGCAAAAATGCAAACTACTTTCCGAGATTCTAAGGGAATTTGATTTTGTAAATTGGAACTAATTTTTTCAGGACAAGGATAGAACTGCCACACCACCAATGCTCAGTCTATCATCACACATTTCATTAGAAGACTTACTTCATCCATTCCAGACTTTCATGGGATCCGTCGTGGGAACACAAGACGACACTCTAACATCTCTTAGTGACTACCATTTACCGTCCACCAAAGCAAGATTCCCCTGTGACGTGCAACTGGTTGATGCATATCCATTACCGTCTTACTCCGTCATTACTCCGATGGACGATAAAAGCTTTAGTATGACTCCACAGTCTGCGCTCCTTGTGCGCCGAGTCGGTTATGATGGACAATTTACTGGCGGTACGCCGATGTCAGAATGCCATTCAGACGAACATCAACTTGGCTGGGTAAGATCATACAAAATATTTTCGCACGGAAGTTGAAGTTTTTCTTTGGATTCTACAAACAAAATAATGACATGATTTTTTTTATTGAACAGTTCAATGTAAAAGATTTGTTTGGCGACCTCGTCGACCCGAAAGTCCAACAAATGACTTTAACTTTCATTACGGAGGGCAAAGTTCTCAACTACAATGAATCAGTTCTAATGAAGCCCATGGAAATATATGGATTCCATGTTCAATTTTCCCAACAAAATGTTGAACCAGATTTACCAGAACCCTTGCCGTTTGAAAATGATGTTTAGTAAGAAGGAATCAAGTTTTTGTAATCCTCGCATTTTGTGATATGGTAAGCATTGCAGTGCACGCACTCCCAATGTGCTCAAATTTAGTCATGCCAAGTCAATTGTTATTTGTGGATTGGATTGATTTTCAAGTTCAGCGCTTCGATTGTTTAAATATATTTAGTTCTTTATTACTGTGGTCGATTGGTGTAAATTACGTTGTTCATTGTAGGTTTGACTGTTAGTGTTTAAAATTGTATAGGTTGTGTTGCGTTCGGATAAATTTATTATTTATTAACTGAGGCAGCACTCTAATGAGGTCATTACGCTGGATTATGCAATCGGATATAAAATAAGTTAATGTGTCAGTGAAATGTTGGTACTCGTTTCTAGAGCCCTTGAGTATGTTTTTAACGCTTTAAGTACCCATTACTTGAACTCAATTCAGAAAAGAGTTTTGGTACGAAAAACACATTTTGTAAAATTATTGTACAAAATGTGTTCTTCGATATGATACGGTAAACATTAAAAAATTCGGATCGGGAGCTGCGTGAATTTTACCACCCAAGTACTTTAAAGGATGCCCTTGTGTTCAAAATTTCTACGTGACTTTGACATTATGTGTAATTATTCTTAAACAATTTGGACCACTTCCAGGATCAAAATTGAATATTTATATTGGTTTATTAAAGACAATCCGAATAGTAGAATCGGTGGGACCGTTCAATGTGTATAAATTAGCGACGGAAGAGATGGTATCGAGTGGACCGTCTGAGGTTAATAGTACAATTTGTAACCCATCAATAGTAATCTGAGCTGAGCAATCTGACGTTAATTGTATTTCTATTCTACACAGTTAAATATTATGAACTAGCTGAATTCAATCAAAGCTAATTTTTTTTACCTAATGTGGACTCCCCAAGCTAATAATGTATTCTTTCTTCACTATTTTATCTCATACAGTAAAAACTCAAAGTCAAAAGAACAAATTAATTTGTCGTCAATTTATTATACATGTATTAATGAATTGAACATGGAAATCGTGAACACTAAATAATACATATTTGCAGGTGAAGTTAAAATTAATGTAATTATTCGAGCAGAATTAATACATCAACTAGACGTTCAAGTTTTTGCACTCTCATTGGTAGGACACATTCATACTTAGTCTAAAAGCGGTAGAGTAAATGTGTCCTGTGCATTTGCCGGAAGCCAAAAAAAGATTAACGTTAAGATTTCTGGTTCAAAAAATAAAACGATCCATCGTCATTCTTCTTATTCTATTATTATAACATCACAGTCGCTGCGATCGCCGACTCAAGACTTAGTCACACAGAAATAATAATTACATAAATATTGCGCTCAATTTGGCAGTTGGGTCCTTCTGAACTCCAAACGTAACGTAACTACGGATTATACATTCTTACCCAAGCCCGAACATTTAAAACATTTCACATACCATTCATGATAGTGCAGGAACACACTTGCGGCATGATACATGGAGATAATTTGTTCAAATTAGAACATTTTCTATTTGATAAAAAATGGAAAATCAGACAAGTGCAAGTCCAGATTGAGCACAAACATAAACAAATGTCGGATCTAAAAGCACTGCAAAAAATGCGGGTTGCATGGTGCATCAGATCCTTTCAAACAAATGAAATGAGGAAGACTTAGAAATCCTATGCGCACACACTCCATGGAATGGAATTGGTGATCTACAACAATAATCGAGCTTTCCGTCTAGCACCAGGCACTAGCTAAATCCACCGTTGCTGGTATTTTCCTATACAATATTACATCACGACGACCACAGAATGAACAGGTACACTTTTCGGAAGTCACATCAATCAAATTCAAATTCATTTCTTCTTTCATACATTTTCATTTTCAGGAAAATCTTCTGTCACGCAATCGAAGTCTTTCACGTTCATTGTACCTTTCTGCTTGCCAATTATTAACTTTTTTATTCCAATTGATTTGCGATTTTGCACGCCCTTCCTGTCGAAATTTTGCTCTTGCCGCTTCCCAATCCTTTGTTTCTGTCCTCATTCCTGGTCCATACTTTGGTTTCTTCCCACTTTCTTTGAAGTCTTCACTTGAGTGTTTTTTGCTGTGCTTTGGATACTTCGGTTTCTTTTCACTCCTTTTGAATTCCTGACTTTCTGGATTGGAATATTTTTTATTGTTTGTATGGTGTTTCGTTTTCTTCTCACTTCTTTTGAAATCCTGAGTATCTTGATTAGAGTGTCTTCTGGCGTCCTTTTCATAAATAGGTTTCTTATTTTTACCATCACCAGTTTCACCAGTCGTGTTGGACCACTCAGAGGTACCCTTATCACCTGTCCGTTGCGTAGATTTTGAGGTGCTCGAAACGTTTTCCCTTTTGGAGGCATGTCTTTTCTCCCGCTTACCAGAATCATTCCCCACTTTCTGCTCTACTTCTACTCTCGTCTCTTTCAAGCTTATTTTTGGAAGACTTTCTTTATTTTCAGTGCCCAAGTTCTTATTATGATACGTCTCATCATGTGTCACAACTGACTCAGCTTCGTGGACAGTTTCTTGGTTGACATCCATTGCACCCAGGACTGCTTCAGCAATATCGTCCAGAATTTGTTCTTTCTTTACCCTCCAGTTGAGCTCCTGTTGTGTTTTCTCTTTCAGAACTTGCTTTTTCTTCTTTCCCTTCTCTTTCATTATTTCGTCAAGCAGTCCCAAAAACTTACTCTTTTTGGTTGCAGAATCTGGCCGTATAACATCATCTCTTAGCATAACAATTCCACCCAACTGTCTCGTAGTATTCTCAAACCGGTCTATTTTTCTTGACAATTCGTCCAACATTTTTAGAACACGGGCAAGCTCTTCAGCGTGCAAAGCATACTTTGGATCAATCATGGGCTTGTTCACTTTCGTTGGTTCCGCCTCAGGAATATTCTCCACTTTTACGGTATCACTTTGCCTTGTCGCTGGAAATTGGGTCGACGTTATAGTTGGATCTGTGTCTACGAGTCGAGATATCTTGTCAGGCTTTTCGTCATACGTTGTGGGAATATTTTGATTCAATTTTTCATCGTAGTTACCGGATGTTGAACCTTTATGTTCTGCTTCACATTCGTTGTAAGCAGCCAGATTACCCACGCCGAGTCCAACAGCCAGTACCACAGAGAAAAGAACACAGAATGTCAGTTTCTGATTGAAACGGCGATTTTCTTCAAATTTGTACAATTTTGACCCCTTTGCCCAAATTGGCTGAGAAGCAAACAAATGTAGAACATATTAATATTTATAACTCTTCCTTGAAAACTGGTACAGTATATTATGTCTCCAAGAGGGAAATCGGCTATTCATTGAGTTTATGACATATCTTGATAATTATGTATACATATACTTACTCCATCGTCCAAAACTGGAGCGTTAGAAGCGGAATCCAAATAGTTGACATCACTTGCGACGGAATGTGTACTTGTGATCATTTGGTTGACCGTTTCGGAATTTTCGTGAGTTTCATTTTCTACGCGGGTTTCATTCTCCAGCACTTTCGTAGCTTTCTCTGATGAAAATGACTGCTTGCGTTGGTACACGCCACCTTCAGTTTTTTGACTGATGTCCGAAAGTTGGGAATTAATACTTTGTAGAAGTTTAGAATCTTCATAATTTAAGTCATCCTCCTCAAAGTCACTCCAATTCAGGGCTTCAATACTACTTATGTCGTCCTTATCACCGTTGGAAGAACCAGGCTTGGAAACGTTTGCCTTTTCGTCTGAGTTTAACTCACTTAAATGTTCGGGTAGTTCAATCCCAGCCATCTCGCTGCTCTGTTTTGAAAGAGAATAATCATTTGCTAATATCTTTTAAACAACATCTTGTTCAAGTTCAGAACCTTATGTATGAGTTAACTAGTTTGATTCAGATTTGATTAAAGATTGACATTTGACATCACCATTTTGGTATTGACGGTTGACGCTGTCACTATCATTGCCAAATTGCCATTGAACAGAAAACCAACGAAGACTTTTACGTTTGAACTCTGCTCGCGTAAAAATTTATTTTTATTACAACATTTAACATTTTGTAACATTGTAACGTTTTACACAACTCCGCCAATAAAAGTCCTGCTTTATTGTTCGGCAAACAACGGCAGCATTTTAATAAAACTCGGTCTGTAAATTTCGTAGTCGAACCCGAGAATCTAGGGTTAAGTTACTATTACAATACAACTACAGACCTACTAAGACCTACAACTGTAGGGCGTTACCGATGTCTTTATTCATTCATTAATTTTTAGATCTTAATATTTCTGTTCTGTCTAAGTGAAATCCATGACTGATTGTATATGATATGAAACGATGTCGTGAATAAAGAGAATCTGAACAACAACTACTACTTCTTCCATTGGATTAACTACAGAGAGTTGCAAAATAATCCGATTTTGGAGTATAGCCCAGGCCCGGAGGTCAAATTAAATTCTATTTTTTAAAATACGACACTAACTCCAAGCTCCGGCGGGGAAGAGTAATACTACAACATTACCAATATCTAGTCGGTAGTATATTGGAAACTTTACACTAAACTACTTAACTTCAGTTTGTAGTCAAGCTGTACTCTAGTTACTCTGTAATTACTAACGAATATCTCTTTCAGTCCACTGATTAATGAATAATAATAATTTCTGAGTCATACTTACCCTTACTCTTATTTACGTCGCAATGCTGATTTACTGTTTTATCAAATTAATGGTAATATAATCTTTGAGGGCTGCCCGGTCGTTGACTTCGGTTATAATAATGGTCACTTGTTATGAAAAATTGGTTCTGAAGACGTTTGCGGTCAAGGCATGGAATAATTTTGGAATTTAGATGAAAAGAACAGGATTGACTACTACTGGGATTTTATCAATGGATAAACTTCAGAAGTATTGGCAAATGGAAATTTTAATTTTTCACAGAACGATCAATCGGCTTCTTCTAAACAGTACGTTTCCCTCTTCTAGTCAGTGATGCACTACACCAAACTGCAACTGCACTGCAACGGAAAAAAATCCGCATTAAAATAAATAAAAAATATAAAAGCGGTGAATAAGTACAAGAATTTCCCTACCGTCGTTTGCCACGATTAACCCGACGTGTACAAATCAACTATCAAATGATGATAGAAAATGACGAAATGCCGGATGATCTACCGAATAATATTTCAGTACTGGTAACTGGAACGTTCAAATGCCCACCCCCGACGACGACGACGGTCACGGTCAGTCTATTTCTTCGCCAGTAGTTTAACTAATGATGCACTGTAGCAGACAGAAAAAATCGGCAATAAATAAACAAAATATATACAAAAAAATAAAAATGCGATGAATAAATAAAAACTTGCCTATCTTGTTTTGCCACGATTAAAGAAACGTGTAGTCTGGAGAGAAGATCGCGATTCGCGACGCAAGTCGGTCTCGTGATTACGTAATTGCAAATTTGCAATGTTGACACAATCAACTAACGACGCTCTCACTGGCTCTCATTGGATTTGAACGCAAAAAATATAAATGTAGTGGAGTTATCGCATCCCACATCCACAGCCAGCGACACAAATAAATAAAAACAATCACAAATGCATAAATGTTGAAATGAAGTGCGAAGAAGAAAGGTGACCTCGGAACACAACATCGAGATACACCTATATCTATGCTAAAGGCCTCGAGCGGAGAATGGAAAAGAGTACAGGGTGGATCATGAGTTTGCATTACTAATATCACTTTGGTTATATCACTTGATTTGAACCACTGCTGGTCAAATTCGTGCTTTAACAGTTTTAAGGATTTTTTGCTCCTTAGCTCTGAATTAATAGCACTCTACTCTAGAGGCTCCAATGACGCCGATAATTAAACCAAGATCTTGAGGACCAATAAGTATCATGATCATGTGAGCAGTGAGCACCCAGCCGTACAAGGAATCAGGAAGTGAGCAGACCATTAGTTGAACCAGGGACTTCGTGGATTAAAGTCTGGCAATCACTACGCTGGATTTATTGCCTTCAGTTAAAGTTAGCGCTCGTTGTGCCGGCCAAGTTTTAATAACGTTTTAATTTTGTTCTATACTAATTTTTGCATAAAAGTGAATCAAGTAAAAACTAAAAATCAGATTATTATGTAGTCCCAGTCCCATTCCAACGGGAGAGGGGGTATTTTCGTTGTAAGAATCGCTGGAATGGTGTGAAGCATGCAACCCAGAAGAGATATTATGAGGGATGATCCCCCAGTAATTTATACGGATTTCTTAATTTGTGCCAGCGCAAAATGTATATCTGCATTATTTTGACAAAAATAAAAACGAAAACTCCCGTAATCCCAAGGTATATGAAGTTCTGCTGTGTGGCAATGCAGTTGCCCTTCTTCTAAATCACCCCGCGCGTATGAATAATCGTCAAATTGTTACTCCGTTCGCGGACACAGTTTAATTTATTCCTTTTTAGTATCCAGAACATAAATTTGTCTGAAATATTTATATTTAAAATATTATTCGGCAGGAGTCCTGCGACTGATATTGGACTTCTGGGTACAATGGAGATATCCACCGGGATAATGGCGACAAAGATCTGCTTGATCTTCTTTGTTTTTGTCCCAGGATGCCAACAGTGATGACAACATCTTACATTTTTTATCTCGGACGCAAATGTCATTCTCATTTTGCTTCTGGTTCTGACAACGTCAAAACGGACCAGCTGTAAATAAAAAGTTAGAATTGTGGAATGGAATTCATATTAACTGACCACGCTTTACTTTTCAGTTCATTGAAAATTTATTCATAACAAGAAATTTTAATAATCAAAACCAACATGGGCATAACCTCTAAACCAAACATTCAGGGAGGCAATAAAATCAATTAGGGGACACGTTTTCAGGCATCATTCTCGCACACCCTATACATTTTGTCCAAATCGTACACCTTTATGTCCTACGTGTTTGACTTAATTTTAATAAACTGCGAGCAGTAGAGATGCGAAAGGCTTGCATGGAATGAACTTAGAAGAAATTCAAATTATATGATTAGCC
>JAQFYE010006171.1:0-11081 GCA_034694305.1 Protaphorura glebata
AGTACAAGAATTTTTTTAACTATTCAAACTTTGGGTATTAATGGTTAGTTATGCATGTCAATTGTCAACCATGCTTGTGCATGGTTAGTTATGAGAAATCAAATAATTACATCTGCTGACCAAGCCGTCATATTCGTGACCCGAAAATTTGATAAGGCTGACTGAAAGTTTTAAGTTGGTCTAAGTTTTACGTGATGAGTGGATTACTTGTGAATACTAATGACCTTCGACCTAATTTTGTTTACCACTTTCTGATTTCTCTTTGAGGATTCAACCAATTTTACTTCACTAGCAAGCGCGGTCGTCGTTTCGGAGCTTACCAGGCATTTCTTCAGGATATTCGTGGAAAGAGGGGAAATCGGCTCACAATCTACAAATATGCCTTGGTGACAAAAGTAATCTGAACGGTATCTGCGACATCATCCTATCTTCTTTCTTTCTAACTTTTCAAAATTTCTCCAGGTATTATTCAGAAAAGGGACTAAGCAAGCGTATGGTGTTGAATATATCAGACACTCTGAAAACTTCACTGCGTACGCCAGCAAAGAAATTATACTCAGCGCGGGTACAATTGGGACACCAAAAATTCTAATGATGTCAGGGGTTGGGCCATCGGAGCACTTAACTGCTCTTGGGGTACAAATGGGCACACATACCGTTTTTTCTATTTGTATCTTTAATATTTTTATGAATGCAATTCTTTACATTTTTATACTTCTGAGCATAAGTTTTAAAAATTGATATGGACTAGAAGTATAATGTTTCCTGCATCAATACTTCAGATAAAACCAATAGTTGATCTTCCGGTCGGGAAGAATTTACAAGATCACATCGTTGCTCTCGTTGGACCATTCACCGTGGACAAACAACTCACATTTTTACCTGACCGTGACATGAATCCTGCAGGCCTTCTGAGCTATTTTGCAACCGGAAAAGGGCCGCTCAGCTCATCAGGTGTTGGGGCCAATGGATTTTTCCTCTCAAATTTCTCAGCACATGGCCTAAAAAAGGGGACACCGAAATGGCCGGATGTTCAACTCATCCTGTTAGGTTTACCAGTGCAGGATGAAGGACCGAAGATTCTTGCCAATATTTTCAATATAAAGGACGATGTTGCGGAGAAGTATTACCGTCCAGTGGCTGGAAAGGACTCTTTTCACATAATGTCCATGATTGCTCGACCAAAATCGAGGGGTCACATTCGGTTGGCCAGTACTGACCCTCAATTTCCACCTCTGATTGACCCGAAGTATTTGGAACATCCGGACGATATCAGTGTGATTCTTGAAGGTCAGAAAGTTTTCATCATTTCCGGTATGTAGAAGAATGAATCTTTATTAGATTTTAACTTCCCTGCTGGGTAAGTTCATATTCGCCAGACAAAAGGAGAATGAGGATTTCCCACAATTTTAGTCGCGCAGAATATGGTTCGATTCTTGTAGCAACCTGAAAGTTTCGGCCGCACCATTAATTCATAGTCATGACGTCGTAGACCCATTGTCGTGAGTGCCTTGAAAACATTCAATCCTAGCTGGAACGGGCGAGAGCAAAGTAGTTATGAACCACCTCGTATGCATCTTTCAAAATTTTAAAAACTGAATAATAAATTGTAACCTTTGAATTTGCTTTAGGAATCAAGAAAGCTTTGGAATTAGTTGAAAAAACCGAGTCCTTCCAATCCATCGGTGCAAAATTATCGACTGTCCCATTACCGGGTTGTGAGGACAAAGTTTACCGGAGTCGGGAATATTGGGAATGTTACATTCGACATTATACCGTGAGTGTCTACCACCCTGTAGGAACTTGTGCCATGGGGAAACCAAGTGACCCGGATGCCGTTGTCAATTCCAAACTCCAAGTTTTGGGAACTGAACACCTCAGAGTCATCGATGCCTCAATTCAGCCAAGAATCGTTAGTTCAAACATTCAAGCCATTTGTATCGCTATCGGTGAGATCGGATCAGACTTTATCAGGGAAACTTGGGAGAATCGAATCAGATAATTCTATCAATGTCCGAGTTCCAAATTAAATTTATAGCCGTGCCATATTCTGAAAGTGGTATTACAGACGAGTATAAAAACTGAGCCGCGATTCAAGTGAGTAAATGTATATCCTGTATTTTTCGTACGATGAAAGTTTGAACTGTGTAATTAAGTCGTTCGTTTGCCATACGAAAATTAGATATAATTGTTCATAGTATTTCTAAGATAAACCTAAAATGGTATTTCTGACATTTTTATACAAAAAAAGTTATTTTCAAAATGAAATAAATATTTTAGAAACACGAACACTTTAAGAAATACCAAGAAACATGGTTTTTTTGATTTCGATTAAATGATTTTTTTTTATTAACCAGCCAAACCGAGTAGAAATTTTATAGATGGAATACTCTGTTTCTTTCAACGTTTGTTAAAAACCTGGTCGCGATATTAGCAATTCCTTTGTTGCGCAGTATGTTCAATAATTTCTAGTCTGAGTTTTATTTAACTATGGGTATTTTGAATTTTAATTACAACGTTCAATACAAAAGTTACTAATTTATAATTAATGGCTTAATTCTTGTTAAAAGTAACTATAACAGGTACTATAAAGCTTCATCCTCAAATCCATCATTGTCCAAACTTTTTTGCTCAACATTTCCATTCATTTCCGTGATGGGTTTCTCTTCTTGAATCGGTCTCGGTTTATAGAAGTATGCCATGATAGCAAAAATTAAAATGTCTACAAACATGATTGCGGCGTAGAGGAAGAGTTCCTTGGACTGGAAAAATTGGAAATTAAATTTTAAGGTCGAGCATTGACAAATTAATACTGCCGCAAAATAATAAAACGAACCGTTATCAAGGGGTGAAAATAGTAACCGGCGTTTATGTTTATGCAACCGAGGTTTCATTTTGTTTTACTGTAATTATTTTACCTGTTTGTCAAAAAAGTGAGCTTTTGCAACACCGACCACAACCATATTTCCAAATGCCACAGTGAGTAACCACGCAGCTGAGACGACTGACTTCATGCTAGTTGGAGCCTACAAATCAGAATTAGTAAGTTAATTTTAACTTTTAATTGACGAATTAATTGAATTGAAATGAATATTGTTTTTCTATTGCATTACTTGGGAATATGAGAACTCCAGCCCAGTTATGGAGAACATTATTTCAGCAATCGTTATGATCACCTGTTTAGGTTCAAAATTCAAATTAAATGCCATATTTTGAGATTTTGATTGATATTGCTTTTAAAAAAATAAAAAGTCATATCTGAAACACACATATTGGGGTAGAAGCCAAAGAATGTGGATAGAATTTGGACGTGTGACAACGGAACGGCTCATAACGTAGGGTTGATTGTGTCCGGCAGATCCGTTCATATTTGTATGATTTTTTGCAATGCCCAAAATATAATTTCCGCCACTCATAACTTCAATTTTCCCCAAGTTATCATACTGACCCTCCGGTGCTACAAAAATAATGTGCGATACAGTTTATTTAATTTACTTTAGTCCTGGTCAATTTTCATTTTCGGGAATTGGTCTCTTTAATACGTTTATGATGTTTGTCTCAATACCAGAAATGTTAACTACTCAATCACGCAAAATAATTTTCCTGGAAGATAATCCTGTGTTTGGAACACATCAGTGAATACTAAGAACAAATATATACCAACAAAATTATATCCACTGATCATTAATAATCTTTCATTGAGAACGTTTAATTATAATTGTATTTAAAAGCGTTATAAAAATAAGTTGATTTGTAAAAGGGAATAGAAGCACTTGAAAAGATCGAAAAATTCAGGTTTTTGACTTTAATATTATCGCCGTCCTAGACATAAATTAGAATTTCGGCTTGAATCAACAGATTAACCGTTAATCCGGAAAATAATTCACGACTGAAACAATATAAATACTAATTAATGACTAATACGTCATTTTTTATCCGTTGATATAATTAATAGTAACCCGAATCTTTTGTCAAAAAATGCTAAATTTCTTCAACGCGTAATAAAATTAGACATTTTAAAACGTAAAATTGCACTGTTTTTTTATACCTTCTGCTGTTACGTATCGCAAAGTGACACTGTACCTGTAAAACAAAATTAAAATTAAATTAATTTTACCATAATTCTTAGGTGAATTGAACACGTTTTTCTGAAAGTCTGATTTTTAAAAATGACTTACTCCAATGGTTCAACATCCAGCTCTTCTGATGACATTTTATCACTATCATTTGTCATTATGCTGAATAGATGCGTATGTTTTAACCCAGGTGCGTCCAGTTTAATGGTTACATTTTGCCATGACTCGTCCATTCCATTATACACGATCCTAAAAAAATGAATTTGCATTAGTTTACAACTAAAATTCGGTGTATTTTAGTTTCGAAAAACAACAAAAGCATACTTTATTCTTGATTTTGCCTCGGCTTTCGTGAGATCGTCGTCTCTTGTCGGTTGGACAAGTTTTAACGTATTAGTTCCATCCAGTACAATTAAAATTGTGTAAGCCTGTTTAAAAATGAAAACATCCACTAAGATATAATCGGCTGTAGAGGTTTAGTCTAGCTATCAAATATCATACGGTTTTTATGCTAAAACGCCATTATAAAGTACCATTAACATAACGTAGTCTCATAACGAGCTTATTTTTATATTTAAGGACCGAGGGACCAGGCTCTTGTCACTTAAAGAATCGTATACAACGGACTCTAATACAACGCACTTAAGGTTTTGACCAATACGTTAGTACACTCGAATGGATTTCATGGTATTTCTTACCATGAAAGTACGAATTTTTCTGCTTATACTTAATTCTACGGGTTGCCAGTGCTGTGCAGTCCAGAACTGAATATTTTAGAGAAAATATTTTCATTCTGTCCCAAATATGGGAATTATTTATTATTCCAATAAAATTTTATTTCCCACCGAAGCAGACAAATAATTTTATCAAACACTTTTACTTACTTTACCTCCCTGCTTGTCCACATCAAATGATTTGAATAAGTCAGTCTTGTTAAAACCTTCGCTGAATGATTTACAGGCAAAATCATCTTCGCTTGGAATAATTTTTATCTCTGATTTGTATTTCTTAGCTTCGATTGCTTCGTAAATGTAGTTTTCATTCGGAGAAATAATTTGTGATAAATTAGATCCCAACGTCACATTCAAATTACACGGAAGAGTATTGACGAAATTGAGATTGACTTCCCCTATTGCGGGCAACACTGGGTACGTCGTCTATAAATATTACAAAAATTAAACACTGTTTTTCATAAAAGCAATACATCAGAAAAATAATTACTCGTTTATGATCGGGCGATTCTTTCAAAACCACTTACCCTCAGAATTTTATTAAAAAAGTTTACAGAGAATTTATTGCAATCTTTAGGGTTACTGATCTCGCAAATCGTACGCTTGGCGCACTGAAATTATGTAAAATTAAATCCAGATAGGAGGGACATTAAAAGTTTGAATTTGCTGCAGCGAATTGAATTATCGAATTACTGATAGAATTCTTAGAAAAATGTACAGGGTGTCCCAAAAGAATATACCGGGTTCCAAAAATTCACTGTTTCAAAAATATTGACTAAAAATTATCGAAACTTCGAAGGGACTATTTTTTTACAATTTTTACATTTTTTGATTAGTGAAAGGTGTTCTCGCAATAACGGAAAAGTGTTCTCGCAATAACGGTCTTTGCCCTCCCACCGCTTAATAACGTTATTAGCATGGGCCATTTCGTTGGCTTGAAACCGAATTCTACGCATCTGCTCGTCGATATTTCTATTCATGTTTCGAAATTAATTTCAAAAATTTCAAAAATAATTTTGGAAATTTAAAAAAAAATTTCCGAGATTTCAAAAATCATTTTTAAATTTTAAAAGAAATTCAGAAATTTCAAAAATAATTTTGAATTTAAAAAAAAATTCAATCTTTCAAAAATAACTTCCAAAATTTCAAATAATGTTTTTGAAAATTATTTTTGAAGCTGTGTAGATCTCGAAAAGACCTGGAAAGAAATATCGACGGCCAGGTGCGTGGAATTCGGTTTCAAATAATCGAGATGTCCCATGCCAATAACGTTATTGGGCGGTGGGAGAGCAAAAATTATAAAGGCCGTTATAGCGAGAACACCTTTCACAAATCGAAAAATGTAAAAATTGTAAAAAAACAAGTTATTTCGAAATTTCCATAAATTTTTTTTTTAATTTTTAGTCAATATTTTTGGAACAGTGAATTTTTGAAACCCGGTATATTCTTTTGAGACACCCTGTATCTTATTTTTCTGTTAAAGTCCTCAGAACAGGTTGTAGGGAAGAAAGAGTGGATGGACCACCCTGTACAAAAGCAAGACTGTTCACACTTTTTACTTACTTGTAATTTGAGTTCCAATAATCCAGACGCTATGAACGCTACACCGGCTAATAAACCACCAGTGGTTAACCTCTGTAGTGGTCTTTTTAGGATGTTGAATTTGGCCAGGAATGGATACACACATTTATCAAAGAGTGGAATGAAGGCCAGAATTAAAAAGGCATTTATCACCTGTGAATTTCGCAAGTTTTGAACATTCAGTTTAGGTAGTTTAGTTTATTTTATTAATTTAAAGTTATTACAAACACATCCCAAAATAATACGACTGCGGTTACTTTAATTTATCATCGGGGCCCTAATTCCGACCGTAACTTAAAATTGAGACAGTCTCTTGTCAGAATCCTTACAAGAGTAAATGATTAAGATAAGTGTCCAAAAACTTTGAATTCTGCCATGAATGTTTAACAGAGGTCTGCAATTTTATGTTAAGAATGGGTTGAATAAAATAAATAAATAAATTGTATTTCAAGGATTGTGATGTGATGGAATTAGTCCTTTCGTAAATTTTATTTGTTGTTAACCGATGACTTAGAAATTCAGATTCAATGTCACTGTCATTTGAATTATATGGAATTATTTTAAAGGTGGTTCAAAAAATCTCCCACATCTTAAGCACCCATAAAACGAAAAATACTGAACCGATTGAAATATTTTAACATCACCGTAGGGCAAATTCCAGAGCCCTTAAAATTAATTGTGTTTGAACTGTATTGGTTCTCGCTTCCAAGAATGTACGCTTTTGTACTTGCAGAGGTGTTAAAATATTCTCAATCGATTCATCCATTCCTAAAAGTGTGGAAGATTTTTCTGAATCACCCTGTATACGCATCGGTTAAGCCAGAGCAGTGCTATGCTAGGACATTTATCAGGCATTTGGAACAACGGAATAAACATTGCCCAATTACAATGAGTTTTAAAATATGTTTCAATATTACCTGGAACTGATCCGGTTTGATCACGTAGCCTAATGTGTAGCCATCCATTCTGTTGGCTTGGAACGTCCATGTTGAACCCTACAAGAAGTTGATACAATTCCATACATGTTATACAAATCACAGCACTAAATCCCGGTCCCCTACATTAGGTGTCGCTATATTTACAAAGTATTTCAAAATTTCAATGTAACTTTCCTGTTGATCATACAAAGCCCAGAATATGGGCAACGGGATGTATAGAAACAATACATTCAGCAGACACTTGATGTCTTCAATTAAGCGTTTCTCATATTTGTCATCAGCCAAATCCAACCAATGACTTCGTCTTGGAGTTGTTTTTGTTTTCTGTGAAATTGCATGCTGTAAATCATTCATAAAATTCATTAGTGCACTTCACACTATCACATTGAATACCTCATGTCGCAACTAGTCCTAAATAAGTTTGCCAAAACTGGACTATCCCTACTGGGCTATTCAATTCTACGAAGGAGTTATGTAAATCAGTGAAAGCATCACCTATCCATTTTAGCAGTCCATAATTAATAAGGTTATTTTATCTCAATTTTTATTTGAATGTGTATACTTCTGTTTTCGTTGTCACACGAAATTAGATTTACTCCGTTTATTTGGTAAGATGAAAAATTGGAATGCTTCGCCGAAAAAATATAAACATTGGACCTTCAGTCCAATTTCACACACTGACGTACTCTATTGCCTAACGTGTTTACGTGAATACATTATGTGTCTGCATTAATGGTGGTGGTTAGGTTTATGTTTACAATTTAATTTTCCATTGTCATCCAGCTGCATAACCGGATTTATGGTCGCCAATTACAACCACAATCACTAATTTACTTGGCAACATTCATTACTAGCTGACGCACAAACATATTTGCAATCTGATTGGGACACGAGCCTTATTAGTAATATTGGTTTCTAATTTAATTCAGACTTCTGGTCTAGGCGTGACAAATTCGGAGAAGCAAGAGGTGAACAAAACTAGATGAACGAGGTGCCTAAATTTATGTAAATTATGTATTGTTACCATCAACCTATTGTCTGCTAAACGAAATGACACCAGAGAAAAATAAACGCGTTGCGTAGTATACCATTTGTTTCGCACTGCATTTCGCAGTCAGGTCTAATTCTCATTCTAAGAAGTCATTTCAAAATGCATGTTGCGCCGGGATTCCCTTCCATTTACTTTAGTAAGATGTTCCTGGCGGAGAAAGTTGTTTTACTCACCCCAATACACCGAATCACTTTCATCACAATATTTCCTTCCGGGGGTTTGATTTTATAGAATGGTTTACCGAGCAGGAAAATAACTGAAAAAAACAACCATATATCAGTTTAAAATTTTACACTCGAAAGTAGAGCTCGGACGGTCCGGTCCTGGTCCGGTCCTAACTCAGGACCGGACCGGACGGGACCGTCCAATATGTGGACCGGGACCGGACCGTTTTCATCAGTCCAAATAAAGTCGGGACTGGACCGGGACCGGACCATTGGACCGAGTATAAGAGATAGGGCGGTGAGCTCCTGGTCCCGTCCTTAACGCAGGACCGGACTGGACGGGACCGTCCACTGGTCCAGAAAAAATTAAGGACCGGACGGGACCCAGGACTAGGATTTAGAGCTCGGACGGTCCGTCCGAGCTCTACTCGAAAGTTAGAATTCTCAGCATTCCTCGATTTAGATCAGAACATCAGATAAGATTCCCTGGATTATTTCCCATATTTGTGGTATACACCTCTGAAGTCGAGCTAGATGGCAGGAAAAATGAGACGTACATTTTGTAGAGAATTTTTTGAGTAACCCATTGGCTTATTGACAATACCAATTAGAAGATAAGGGCAATTGGTATAGAAATGAACACAGGAGTGATAATGATTTTTTAGCTTAGAGTTTGTGTGCGCTGAATTGAAGAAACAAGTAAATCATAAAATCCGTTCAAATTCTCAACATATTGTATGTAATTTTTCTTATAGCCCCAGGTTCGGGAATAGCTCTGATGTTCTGAGCCACCCTCTCCGTTATTCGTACGTTAACATCCTTACTTAATGAAACGATCATTAGAGCAGCTGGGACAGAGAAGGCCAGAGGATAACACGTCATCTTGGTCGAGCAGTTAACATCCGCCCGAAAAATAGGGGTCAAACTTGATGACAGAAGACTTCCAGCATTAATTGAGAAGTAAAATACAGAGAAGAATGATGCTAGTTGAAGTAATTGTTGTGGAAGGACAAATTGGTCACCACCGAAAGCTGAGACACAAGGCTTGATTCCACCAGTTCCAAATGCAATCAATACAAGTCCCACCATACTCAACGGCCTATGGAATATAAATTTTAAATTAAAGCACTAATAATTGTAAGGCATGCTTTACTTCACACACATCGACACATCTGTCATGTAGAATCCACTTCTGATACCGCAAAATTCAACATGAGAGGTCACACACAGCGTCGGCGGATGAATCTGTGACCTATTTTCCGAGATTCAGTGTAGAGATTTCAACCATACGCGGTTTACTACGAGACGATCAACTGAAGAATCCGGTAATAATATTTGAAATGCGGTCAATTGTGTCAGACTTTTGATATGGACACTTCATGTGATTGTGACTGACCTCTCGGGTTGATCTGATTTTTACATCAAAGTGGTTACTTTCTTAGTTTCGGCAAGACCTATACATAGCAAGAAATATTTCGAGTAGATTTTCGTAGTCGGGGTCACGAGCTGAGGATAATTCGTAGTGTGGACACCTCTTTTCGTTCATGCATATTTCTTGACCTAGAGTTTGAGTTCTGATGCCCTTTTCCATCTGGACTCGGCAAGTTGAAAATGGGAAGTTTGTAATATTGGTACACATTTTAATTATTATTACCTGGCCGCCGGTAAACTGAGTTCATCTGTGGATGCCACGGATAAGACAATGCTCCCAAGTGCATAGACAATGGACAAATAAAATATTGTTTTAAATTTCCCAAGAAAGGAGTCCGCAATGATGGCGCCGAGAAGTGGCGTGAAATAACACAGGCTTGCGAATACATGGAAAATGATGACAGAGATTTGTTCACCGAGTTCCAAGTGTTTGGCCAAGTACAAACTGAGAATTGCTGAAATTTTTAATAAAAGTGTATAATTAAAAAGAAATCACCAATTTTGAAACCAAATTTCCGTTGAAAATCTAATTTTTATTTGGTTTTACAAGCACTATACAGAATTAGGTAGTTTAATTGTGATGCGGACATCAAATTAGCTACGTCGCTATATCAGCTCGTGTAGGACACCATACCTGCCCTTTAACGAGTGGCAAGAAATTAATTCCTTTTGTGTAGTGCCTTATCACTCAAGTTAAACATTTTCAACTTTTCCCGGACAACATTATCCAGTGTGTTTGGAATATGAGACAATCAATGATCTGTCATTCAAAGGTCATTCATATCCGAACAGAGTAGATAGCTCACCAATACATTGACGGTGTGTATTTTTATCAGGGTTGGCATCTCCCTTTTTTAAAAATAAAAGATTAGGAAAGTAATCTTATCGGAAGATGACGAAGGGAAAACGTCGCTGGGAAGTCTTTTTTGGGAAGGGTAAACCTATTCTAGAAATAGAGTCAGTAGTAATTAAGTAAGGAGTTTGTATCAGTAGAAATTAAGTATGGAGTTTGTATCAAACTAAAATTCATCCAAATTAAAGATAGGATTGGTGACTCAAAAGAGTCGAGAAATGAACGTTTTAGGTAGAGATTACACTGGATTTATCCA